>JACCPG010004427.1:0-31261 GCA_016069955.1 Drepana arcuata | reverse complement strand
GACTTACAGACCTACATACATATCATCACGCCGAGTCCTACACGCTAGGCAGAGAGAGTAGAGCGCCAGTCCTCTCTAGACTTACAGACCTACATACATAGACTTACAGAGCTTCCTCCAACAGCATTTTAGAGCGTTCACATGAAAGTGCTAGTATAGAATATTCAAAAACACAGATTATTCTTTCATAAATAAATATTTATAAAATTTCAACATTTTCGTACTCAAAGGGAGTTTTCAGTTTAGGTCGGCAAGTTTCAGTTTTGATGGCTGCCCAAAACATAGAAGAAGATATTTTCAGCGATATTTAAAAATAAATGTAATATGTAACATTAATATTCAGTGTTGATATGTACTCTATAATTCGTGAAAACCTGAAGAAAAATGCTTTACCAAAACTTATGCCAAATCGTACATGTTAAAATTCAAACATATGTAAGGGGTAGGCCCTTACATATGCCTCGGGCTTTTCATAGATAAAATAAAAGAGTTTGAAGTAAAATAATAATAATAGCTAATGTTTACTTCTTTTCTATCCCTAGACCACAAAGAATGCACGGAGTTTCTTCACCGACTGACTGGAAAAAGAGGTAAGAAATCAATGGAATTCTTAAATACATTGCTTTTGTACTAATTGCTATTATATTATTAGAAACGTAACGTTTAAATTATTACCTTGCAAGCTCAAATCTCGACTGTACCAATGAGTCTGAACTTAAGTACAGTGAGGCACACCGCGAGCTTTACGGTGAAGGAGAACATCGAGAGGAAACGAGGTTTACGCCTGCACTGTGATACCATACCACTTATACGTCAGGACAAGAGGAGGCGGCGTGGCCGAGAGGTCACAGCACCCGCCTGCCACGCAAACGGTGCGAGTTCCAATCCCGACTGGATTGAGGAGTTTTTCTACATTTAATTACAGTGAGGCACACCACGAGCTTTACGGTGAAGGGAAACATCGAAAGGAAACCTGCATACGTCTGAGAAGACATTCAAAGGCATATGTCGTATAGTCGTGCTTGAGTAACGGCGATGGATTCGCCATGTGCCACGTAAGCACCTAGAAATATATCTCTGGCAGAAAGTGGATTCGTAGCCAACACCTCTGCCTTCTTAGTGTATCGTGGAAAGGCGTGAGTTATATATATATATATATATATATACCTACCAATAATATAATATATCGTCACTCCTTCCCACAAGGCGTAGGCCACACACCCACTTTCCATTATAGGTATGAGCGAGTCCATCGCCGTTACTCAAGCACGACTATACACACGTCTTTGAATTGCTTCTCAGACGTATGCAGGTTACCTCTCGATGTTTCCCTTCACCGTAAAGCTCGTGGTGTGACTAATCACTGTACTTAAGTTTAAAATAATTTCAGTCGGGATACGAACTTGCGATCATTGTGTCGCAGACAATTACTCAATATATATATATATATCTCTTTTCGAATACGTCACAGAAGCGCTACGAGTTTCATTCCCCTATTTGTTCTTCGTTGACCTCGCTCGTTGTCAACTGTGCAAATATTAGAATTAAGCCAATTCTGCTTAAAACTATTCAATATAAAATTGTTCTTGACGTGTTTGTGTATGGCATTACACAGGTGACAAATTTACTTTAATAAATTAACGGAGGAGAGCGATGCGCGTGCGCAGCGCTCCGTCGATTTTGAGTAAGAATCTTGCTATAGATAGTGCCACGAATACGCGCCCCCCCAATGTCTAGTCGAGGGGGTCGCGGCATGCGGGCAGTATGACCCGAGTCTATTAATTGTAGTGTGCGTGTGCACTCATAGGTAATCAGTGTGTATCGACAATACTCACACATTAGTGGAAGGTTGAACACTTACACTGTAAACTGTAGGGGAGGATAGTGGGGCGCGTCTTCGTGAACGTACTATCTATAATGTGATAAATGCAAAAGTGTTTGAGGATATTTGTTCCTCTTCCACGCAAAAACTACTGAATGAAATTTTGGCACAGTTAGCTTATTATATGGTTTACACGCCTTCCCGCTAGGGTCCCGGAGGGTAGGCAGAGATGTGCAGGTAGAACCTACGCACCCTCTTTCCGCAGAAATAGATTTTAGGGGCGAACGTGACAGATAGCGACATCGTTACTAAAGAACGACTATACAGGTATGCAGGGACTATGCAGGTTTCCTATACCTCTGGCTAAAGGTTTTGATAACACATCTGCCTACACTTTAATACGCCATTAGAGAAAGCGCATCTAGTGCTGAGGCAATGACCAGCCTCTGAGCAACAGTGTCAGCTTGTCAGGAAACGAATCGAACTGACGTCTGGTTTTTTATTCATCTTCTATCTCTTTTCAGATGAACAAGAAGCGTTGAACTACATTGGAAGTGTTACTGGACTGCAAAGTAAGAAAACTTTACGTGTGTACCATCTTATGTGCTAGCACAGCGATCCTCCCAACACAAGGTCGGCACGCGAGTGATACCCCTGGTGTTGCAAGCGTCCATAGGCCTAGGTCACCGCGCTCCATCAGGCAGTAGGGGGACCCGTTCGTCCCTTGTGCTAGCACAGCGATCCTCCCAACACAAGGTCGGCACGCGAGTGGTACCCCTGGTGTTGCAAGCGTCCATAGACCTAGGTCACCGCGCTCCATCAGGCAGTAGGGGGACCCGTTCGTCCCTTGTGCTAGCACAGCGATCCTCCCAACACAAGGTCGGCACGCGAGTGATACCCCTGGTGTTGCAAGCGCCCATAGGCCTAGGTCACCGCGCTCCATCAGGCAGTAGGGGGACCCGTTCGTCCCTTGTGCTAGCACAGCGATCCTCCCAACACAAGGTCGGCACGCGAGTGATACCCCTGGTGTTGCAAGCGTCCATAGGCCTAGGTCACCGCGCTCCATCAGGCGGTAGGGGGACCCGTTCGTCCCTTGTGCTAGCACAGCGATCCTCCCAACACAAGGTCGGCACGCGAGTGATACCCCTGGTGTTGCAAGCGTCCATAGGCCTAGGTCACCGCGCTTTATCCATGACTTTATTTATGTTACAGAGAAGGAAGATATTTACACATTTATCAAGAAAATTAAGGGATCCAGAGATTGGCATTTCGTTCTTGACTTCTTAACTCAGCTAGAAGGACACGCAAGTAAGTTAGAACAACATATAGGCCGTCGTTACAGTTTCAGGTTCGATTCCCAGTATGTATGTATGTACCAATGAGTTTCACTCAACTTAAGTACAGTGATTCTTACCGTGAAGGAAAACATCGAGAGGAAATGAGGATCGCGCCTGCACTGCGATACCATACCACTTATACGTCAGGACAAGAGGAGGCGGCGTGGCCGAGAGGTCACAGCACCCGCCTGCCACGCAAACGGCGCGAGTTCCAATCCCGACAGGATTGAGTTTTTCTACAATTAATGATAGTGACATCACGAGCTACGGTGAAGGAAAACATCGAGAAGAAACTTGCATACGTCTGAGA
Source organism: Drepana arcuata (assembly GCA_016069955.1). Taxonomy (NCBI): domain Eukaryota; kingdom Metazoa; phylum Arthropoda; class Insecta; order Lepidoptera; family Drepanidae; genus Drepana; species Drepana arcuata. Next base: position 27,792 of record JACCPG010004427.1, on the reverse strand, counting down.
AGACATTCAAAGGCATAATAAGGAAAAGTAGGTGCCTACATGTTAGGGGACAATTAGCTTTATATATGTATTTCTACTGTGCGTCTTCAGGTGGATTTGAGAATTGTATAGTTTCACAATTTTACCCTAAAGGTGGCGCTACGATCGTGTTTCAGGAAATTATTTTTTTTACCCAAGCGGGACAGCTAATAGATTTTAAAAATGTATATTTTTTTCAGATGTCCAAGTGATTATGGAACTACTCAAGCTTCTGACGAACGAAAAAGGCGAGTCTATTTTAAATCTATTACTTTTAAAACAACGAATAGTGATGACAGAAAAATATCGTCACTTCGCGCTATTTTGTTTTACCAAGCAATTATCAGTGATGCCAACATTACAAACAGAATATCGGATTGACGCTTGCAGTTATTATTGATCACAACATATGCAACGGAATATATGACACAGACACACACTGAGGATGAAATAGAACAAGTTTGGTACGAGCTTCGTAAAGTACACTAAATCGTGACCCATCTAAAAAATTTAACCCCCCCCCACCCTGACACCACCAATACTATTTTCCGTTACATACATACATACATATCATCACGCCAAGTCCCTAACGGGGTAGGCAGAGAGTATAGAGCGCCAGTTCTCTCTAGACTTACATACCTCTTTCGCTTCGTCCACATTCATCAGTCTCTTCATACATGCTCGTCGGTTTCGAGTACTCTTAACGTTCCCGTCCTTGAGAGTCCGATCTATTTGATCCAGGTAGTTGGAACGTGGCCTTCCTCTGCCTCTTCTTGCACACACTTTTGCTTTTCCGTTACGATATGTATATACATAAGTAATACAAGTCTTGTATAGATAGCGCCATCAACGAAGACGCGCCCCACTATCCCCCCCTACAGTTTACAGTGTAAGTGTGCAACCTTCCACTAATGTGTGAGTATTGTCGGTACACACTGATTACCTATGAGTGCACACGCACACTACAATTAATAGACTCGGGTCATACTGCCCGCATCCCGGGACCCCCTCGACTAGACATTGGCGTATTTGTGGATGGATCTGTAAAAGCACCCTTCCTTGGCAGTCTGGTATCTGGTAAATAAAAAGCCAGTCCCGCAACTTCCACGACCCTAGAATTACAGCCCCATTTGACTGTTGTCCACAGATGTGCTGAAAGCTTTCGAAATACTCAAGAAACTGACAGGGCACGCAGATTTTGACGCCATTTATGAAAGTCTTCAGAAGATATCCGGTTTGACCAGTAAGTCATACTTAACTTGTATTTTTTTTTTTTTTACCTAGGACAATTCCACACAAATTTACCTAGTCCCAAAGTAAGCAAAGCCTGTGTTATGGTAACTAGACAACGATATATTTACTTATATAGATAGATATATACTTAAATACATAGGACATCCAAGACTAAGGTACAAATATTCGTGTTCATCACACAAATATCTGCCCTCAGCGGGATTCGAACCCGCGACCTTAAGTTTCGCAGTCAGGAGCTCTAACCACTAGACCAGACGGTCGTCAAATTTATAGAGGTTTTCCCTAGAGGCTACAGCATGCAGTTCTTCAAGGTTGTGAAAAGATTCCTGCAGGGTCGGCAATGCGCAAGAAACGCGATGGACTCGCCATCTGTCTCGTTGGTAGCTAAAATATACATACATACATATCATCACGCCAAGTCCCTAACGGGGTAGGCAGAGAGTATAGAGCGCCAGTTCTCTCTAGACTTACATACCTCTTTCGCTTCGTCCACATTCATCCAGTCTCTTCATACATGCTCGTCGGTTTCGAGTACTCTTAACGTTCCCGTCCTCGAGCGTCCGATCGATTTAATCCAGGTAGTTGGAATGTGGCCTTCCTCTGCCTCTTCTTGCACACACTTTCGCTTTGTATATCTGTTTCGTCAATCTTTCTTCAAAATATACACTATATATTTTAGCTACCAACGCTTTATAGTACTCCGGCGAAAAGTAGGTGTTGTTACACTTAAGCCTACCGCTTCTGGGACCCTTGCGCGAGGAATAATATAAATTTTCTTTTTTCAGATGTAGCTGACATCATTGATTACTTTAAACATATTTCTCCCCGTAAAGGTAACTATTTAAACTCTTATCTTTTTTTTTTTTTTATACAACAAGAGTGGCAAACAAGCATACGGCCCACCTGATGGGAAACGGTTACCGTAGCCTATTTACGCTCACGATACCGAAGTATTACTTGCGTGTTGCCACTCGGAGAGTTATAGTGTGTTGGCAGCATATTGGGTTTAATTCCTCTGCTTCCAACACAATGTAACAATCCTCCCCCCTCCCCAAGGAGCTCATTACTGGAAACCTTATTCACCGCGTAGGAACACAACACGTATAAAGTTCGTCAGTGCAGGGAGTAGAGTGCCAGTCGCGCTACAGCCTTACAGACCTACATACATATCATCACGCCGAGTCCCTCACGCTAGGCAGAGAGAGTAGAGCGCCAGTCCTCTCTAGACTTACAGACCTACATACATATCATCACGTCGAGCCCCTCACGCTAGGCAGAGAGAGTAGAGCGCCAGTCCTCTCTAGACTTACAGACCTACGTCGCCGAGCCCCTCACGCTAGGCAGAGAACGCCAGTCCTCTCTAGACACAGACCTACCTTCTTACATATCATCACGTCAGGAGCCTCACTAGGCAGAGTAGAGCGCCAGTCCTCTCTAGACTTACAGACTACATACATATCATCACGCCGGAGCCTCGCTAGGCAGAGAGAGCAGAGCGCCAGTCCTCTCTAGACTTACAGACCTACATACATATCATCACGCCGAGCCCCTCACGCTAGGCAGAGAGAGCAGAGCGCCAGTCCTCTCTAGACTTACATACCTACATACATATCATCCATCTCCCTCCAACTGCTTGCCATTCCCCGTGCAGTTCTGCCAACCTCACTCAGGATCACAACACTACACTAGCAGTGACATTTGGCTGCGACCTCCTTTAAGATGGAGGCTATTGTGGAAGAGAGATTCGTTGTTTACATTTTCTAACCTTTCCTTTCCCAGGAGGTGTGCACGGCCTAAACCTGGAGGTGTACAAGCTGACGGGAGGTGAGGGACCTTCTGCAGTTCCTGAACTTCTACGCGAGATACTTCCAGAAGTCGGTAAGTAGACTGTCAGGTGGAGAAACCAGACATACATGGTCGCCCAGTGGTTCAAGTATTCGCATGCAACTTCAAATCATGACTATATGAATTTGCAGTACAGTGATTAGTCACACCACAAGCTTTACGGTGACGGAAAACATCGAGAGGAAACCTGCATACGTCTGAGAAGACATTCAAAGGCGTATGTATAGTCGTGCTTGGGTAACGGCGATGGACTCGCCATCTGTCACGTTAGCAACCATACATAGAAATAAATAAAATTGGAGTGTCTGTTTGTAATATTAAAATAACAGCTTTTTACCTGCATATGGATGTATACACGGTAGGTATACCAAAATATCATGTTTTAAATTTTTTTGTTTGTTCCGGATAATCTCTGAAACGGCTCGACCGATTTTGACGGGACTTTCACTGACAGATATCTGATATAAAAAGGAGTAACTTAGGCTTCTTTTATTTTAGAAACTGAACATTAAATTACATACGGACAAAGTCGCGGGCACAGCTAATCTTAAATATATCTCTGGTGGAAAGTGGGTGTGAGGATACCTCTACACCTCTGCCAAACCCTTCGCCGACTCTTGCGAGAAGGCGTACTGAAACTTCGAGGCACGACAAGTTTATGTGTAGATCGGAAATTCGTTCTTTTTGTTTTCAGACTGGAAGGGAGCTCAGAATGCACTTTTATCAGCTACTAGGAAAGTAGGTGAGTACCAACTCGCTTGGGATCAACGATATTAGCTGTATGCATAATATTACTTGCCTAAGGCAGTACTTCCATCTTACAGAAAGTCACAAATAAAGTTAACGAGTACTACTTGTCACAAAATGTCCCACGGTGGGCGCCAACGCGGGCTTCAATGTACGCCATACTTATTATATTAACATCTATATAAGTGTGTATATCAGTCGCCGATACCTATAGTACAGGCTCTGCCTAGTTTAGGGTCAGTTGGCTTTGTGTGAGATGTCCACAATATTATTGTATATTAACATCTATATAAGTGTGTATATCAGTCGCCGATGCCTATAGTACAGGCTCTGCCTAGTTTAGGGTCAGTTGGCTTTGTGTGAGATGTCCACAATATTATTGTATATTAACATCTATATAAGTGTGTATATCAGTCACCGATGCCTATAGTACAGGCTCTGCCTAGTTTAGGGTCAGTTGGCTTTGTGTCAGGTGTCAAATGTATATTTTTAACAATATTATTATACGTTTTCAGATAAAGGCCTGGCAATTACTACAATAAATCAATTATTGAAAACGAAATCTCTTGCCGATAGCATTGTTTTATTGAAGAAAGTGACAAATCAAGAACGTGAGTATATATTTTATATTATTATCATCTTATAGAACTATATTTATATACATATATATTTATAGTAATATATCTATCTAAACTAACAGACCTACATACATATCATCACGCCGAGTCCCTCACGATAGGCAGAGAGAGTAGAGCGCCAGTCCTCTCTAGACTTACAGACCTACATACATATCATCACGCCGAGTCCCTCACGCTAGGCAGAGAGTAGAGCGCCAGTCCTCTCTAGACTTACAGACCTACATACATATCATCACGCTGAGCCCCTCACGCTAGGCAGAGAGAGTAGAGCGCCAGTCCTCTCTAGACTTACAGACCTACATACATATCATCACGCCGAGTCCCTCACGCTAGGCAGAGAGAGTAGAGCGCCAGTCCTCTCTAGACTTACAGGCCTACATACATATCATCACGCCGAGCCCCTGACGATAGGCAGAGAGAGTAGAGCGCTAGTCCTCTCTAGACTTACAGACCTACATACATATCATCACGCCGAGTCCCTCACGCTAGGCAGAGAGAGTAGAGCGCCAGTTCTCTCTAGACTTACAGACCTACATACATATCATCACGCCGAGTCCCTCACGCTAGGCAGAGAGAGTAGAGCGCCAGTTCTCTCTAGACTTACAGACCTGCATACATATCATCACGCCGAGTCCCTCACGCTAGGCAGAGAGAGTAGAGCGCCAGTTCTCTCTAGACTTACAGACCTACATACATATCATCACGCCGAGTCCCTCACGATAGGCAGAGAGAGTAGAGCGCCAGTCCTCTCTAGACTTACAGACCTACATACATATCATCACGCCGAGTCCTTCTCGCTAGGCAGAGAGAGTAGAGCGCTAGTCCTCTCTAGACTTACAGACCTACGTACATATCAACACGCCGAGGTTCTCACGCTAGGCAGAGAGAGTAGAGCGCTAGTCCTCTCTAGACTTACAGACCTACGTACATATAATCACGCCGAGTCCCTCACGCTAGGCAGAGAGAGTAGAGCGCCAGTCCTCTCTAGACTTACAGACCTACATACATATCATCACGCCGAGTCCCTCACGCTAGGCAGAGAGAGTAGAGCGCCAGTCCTCTCTGGACTTACAGACCTACATACATATCATCACGCCGAGCCCCTCACGCTAGGCAGAGAGAGTAGAGCGCCAGTCCTCTCTAGACTTACATACATACATACATATCATCACGCCGAGTCCCTCACGCTAGGCAGAGAGAGTAGAGCGCCAGTCCTCTCTAGACTTACAGACCTACATACATATCATCACGCCGAGTCCCTCATGCTAGGCAGAGAGAGTAGAGCGCCAGTCCTCTCTAGAGTTACAGACCTACATACATATCATCACGCCGAGTCCCTCACGCTAGGCAGAGAGAGTAGAGCGCCAGTCCTCTCTAGACTTACAGACCTACATACATATCATCACGCCGAGTCCCTCACGCTAGGCAGAGAGAGAAGAGCGCCAGTCCTCTCTAGACTTACAGACCTACATACATATCATCACGCCGAGTCCTTCTCGCTAGGCAGAGAGAGTAGAGCGCTAGTCCTCTCTAGACTTACAGACCTACGTACATATTAACACGCCGAGGTTCTCACGCTAGGCAGAGCGAGTAGAGCGCCAGTCCTCTCTAGACTTACAGACCTACATACATATCATCACGCCGAGTCCTTCTCGCTAGGCAGAGAGAGTAGAGCGCTAGTCCTCTCTAGACTTACAGACCTACGTACATATCAACACGCCGAGGTTCTCACGCTAGGCTATCCAAGCGTGTACTTACGAACATACTGTTAGCGCCATCTAGCGAGAGTTTTTAAAAGCGGAACTGTTCTAATGTATTTTTTTTGTTTCAGAATTCAAATATGCCTTAGAGGAACTAGTACAGGAGTCGCATAGAGGAAGTAAGCTTTATTCATTAGTATTTTAATACTACATGTATGATATGATACATGCTAAGACTCTGTAGAGACCCTCACCACGTGTTGAGGGTCTAAGGGAGTGAGAGAAGAGCGACAGTTCTCTCTCTTTATATCTACTGACTAGTTTTGCTTCATCCACATTCTTCTCTTCATACATGTTTCCTAATTTGGCGTAGGTACTGTGAACGTTCCTAACATTGAATATCTGATCGATTTGATCCAGGCAGTTGAAACGTGATACGCCGAAAGAAACACGACGTTCCTAGCTCCTGTTATAAAAAGTATCTACTCTACTCTAAACTATATACTATATCTTCGTAATGTCCCACAAGGGTCCACGAAGGGGTAGACAGAGATTTAAGGTGCCAACGTAACAGATGGCGAGTCCATCGCCGTTACTCAAGCACGACTATACATTTGAATGTCTTCTCAGACGTATGCAGGTTTCCTCTCGATGTTTTCCTTCACCGTAAAGCTCGTGGTGTGCCTCACTGTAATTAAATGTAGAAAAACTCCTCTATCCAGCCGGGACTGGAACTCGCGCCGTTTGCGTGGCAGGCGGGTACCTGACGTATAAGTGGTATGGTATCGCAGTGCAGGCGCAACCCTCGTTTCCTCTCGATGTTTCCCTTCACCGTTAAGCTCGTGGCGTGACTAATCACTGTAGTGAAATTGAGAAAAGCTCATTGGTGTCTTTGTGTAGCGGGCAGAAGCTAGTCACCACAGCTTTCAATACTTAGTTATTGTGTTTTTTTGATTTTTTTCTAATATCTGGTACTTCTTTCACAGGCATCACGGTCATAATTGAAAATTTGTACTTAATAACGGGTACAAATAGCTTAGAAGAAGTGCTTAATGTATTTGTAGAGGTGTTTGAAACAGAAGGTAAGCTGATTTTTTTAATAATCTCGAAACGGAATAACATACATACATATCATCACGCCAAGTCCCTAACGGGGTAGGCAGAGAGTATAGAGCGCCAGTTCTCTCTAGACTTACATACCTCTTTCGCTTCGTCCACATTCATCAGTCTCTTCATACATGCTCGTCGGTTTCGAGTACTCTTAACGTTCCCGTCCTTATATATTACGGAATAACAATAATATATATATATCCTCACGCCCTCCCACTAGGGACCCCAAAAGGGATAGGCAGAGGTGTATAGGTAGTACCCACTAACCCACCTTCCCACATTTTTTAGCTGCCAACGTGACAGATGGCGAGTCCATCGCCGTTACTCAAGCACGACTATACATACGCCTTTGAATGTCTTCTCAGACTTATGTAGGTTTCCTCCCGATGTTTTGCTTCACCGTAAAGCTCGTGGTGTGACTAATCACTGTACTTAAGATCAGAAAAACTCATTGGTACAGTCGGTATTCGAATTTGCGATCTTTGTGTTGCAGGCAACTGCTCGAACCACTCGGCCACCACGGCTCTATTTATTATTATTTATTTTATTAACATGTAAACTTTGATTGCAGACATTGTATCGGCTATGCACAGAGTCAACAAAGTGTCGCGGCAGAAGGAACCGATGTTTTTCTTGCAATCTTTACTCGACGTAACGCGCACGAAAACGTTGCAGGAGGCAAGTGCGGTGATCAAGTCTCTAACAACGAAAGATAGTAAGTAATATTTTTTTATACAACAAGAGTGGCAAACAAGCATACGGCCCACATGATGGGAAACGGTTACCGCAGCCTATTTACGCTCACGATACCGAAGTATCACTTGCGCGTTGCCACTCTGTGTTTGGAGAGTTATATTATATGGTAACATAATGTGACTGATCTCTCTGTTGCCAACACAAAATAACAATCCTCGCCAAGGAGCTCATTATATATATTTACACATAAAATAGCATACTAACGTCCTAGATCATCAAATGCACCGTCTTTTTGTGCACCGAGAGTAGCGCTCATGCGTTATTGACCCACATTTGACATTGATTTTTTTTTAGGGAATTAAATTTAAGCTATTATGTTTATATATTAAGGTTAGAATAAGTTAGCAAGTGCTTATATTGTTCCCCTTTTTATAATTTGTGTCCCTCTCACAAGTTGCTGTGCCCAACAGGGTCCACTGTATACCCTGATATTATCGTGATATTATTGTTAGTGGAATAGCAATAAATAATTATGATTATAATATAAGGAAATCGTTATACATGAAAATAAGAAGAGTTTAGTAAATTTTTTTTGTTCGAAACGACAAACATGGCATTAATTAATTTGGCGCCCAACTTGGGACTACCCCACGGTGGGCGCCAAAAAATATTACCATCAAAAAATAGCATAGTCCATGGATTTGTATCACTCGCGTGTCAATCTTGTGTTAAAACCATGTCACTACTTGTGCAGCTGGTTATTATTATAATGATTTCTTGTGGAGGAAGCGTAAGGTGTGCGAAGTCTCGAGAAGGCTGGCGCCTTACTCGCCCTGCCTAGCGTGAGGGACTCGGCGTGATGATATGTCTATTTGTATTTCCAGTGGTACTCTTGGACATTCTGGAGCAGATAAGGTTCAAGTCAGGTCATGAGGACATCATTGACTGCCTTCAAAAGCTGCTGACCTCCACTGCCACTAAATGTAAGTACACATCAGACTTAACACGTAAATAAAAGTATATATATATAATCACGCCTCTTTCCCGTAGGGGTAGGCAGAGACCACTTATTTCCACTTGCTACGATCCTTACATACTTCTTTCGCTTCGTCCACTTTCATTATTCTCTTCATACATGCTCTTTGGCTTAGGGTACTCTTGACCTGGCCTTTTTTCAAGACGTCCCTAATTTGGTCTAGAAACGTCCGTCTAGGTCTACGCCTTCCAACACTTTCATCCACACTCGCCTTATACACTTTTTTCGTCAATCGTTCTTCGTTAATTCTCTCGACATGGCCAAACCATCTCAGCATACCTTTCTCTAATAAAAGTATTATTGCTATAAGTAGCATTGCTATCCAGTGTGTGAGTTAAGTGAGTTTTTTTGAACTTAAGTACAGTGATTAGTCACACCACGAGCTTTACGGTGAAGGGAAACATCGAGAGGAAACCTGCATACGTCTGAGAAGACATTCAAAGGCTTATGTATAGTCGTGCTTGAGTAACGGCAATGATCTCACCATCTGCACCTAAAATATATCTCTGGCGGAAGGTGTATGCGTATTACCTATACACCTCTGCATACCATCGTTCATAGATAGCATACGAACTCACATACTTTGTGTGGCGCCATTATTGCATTGTGATTTTGAATGTATAACGGTTTGTGTGTTTGACAGCTCTGCGTGACGCGTGGCAGTCGTTGACAAGAATAACCAAAATTACGGGTAAGTAGTTCGTGTTTGACTACCATAGACTTCACCGGTATATATAGTATCCTTACTAATATTATAAATGTGAATGTAAGTTTGATTGTTACGCTTTCACGTAAAAACTACTTAACCGATCATCATGAAACTTTGTACACATATTCTTAGAGGTGTTAGAAGTAACATAGGATACTTTTTATTGAAAAAATTAATAATTTTTACGACAGAAGAAAATGCCGTTAGAATACATTTGAATCCCGAAAGATTCAAAGCTCTAATATGATAAAGGCAAAAATATGTGTGTTGCTCTTTCCACGCGGGTGAAGCCGCGGGCATAAGCTAGTAGTATATATGTGGTATAGTTACCTTATATATTTATATGTATATCTTTATATATATACACTAGTTGTGCCGCCCAGCTTCGCTTGGGTGAAAAAATGAAGCCACGGACCTAGTGGCGCCACCTGTCCTGTCCAATCTCAACCATTCTCGAATCGGTCCACTTGTTTAGTAGGAATTCAGCGACGTACATACGCACAGAACAAATAATATATATATGTATATGTTTTTTATATTTTTATCATACAAACCTTCTCCTGACAATAAAGTATACATAAAAGAAAGATTTATCCAATTTGGTGCAGTCGTTTGGAAGTTATGCGCGAACAAACATTTCGGTGATTCATTTTTATATATATATAGATATAGTAAGGGTTCTTTTTCTAACGATGCCATTATCTCTGGTGCCAGATATCTTCGAGCTTTTCGAGACTGTGAGAAAATACACGAAAACTGATGTCGTGTTGTTCTTTGAAACCATTTTGCGAATCACCAATTCTAGTAACATCAAAGTTACGACTACGATGCTGACGAAGATGTGCAATAAAGAAGGTTAGTGGTTCCCCACGTTAATGCAGACATCACTCTATGTTTGCAGGTTACCCCGCCATGTTGAGGCACACATTACTAAGTCTCTATCACAGGTTCCCCTGCCATGTTGTGGCACTCATTACTAAGTCTCTATCACAGGTTACCCTGCCATGTTGAGGCACACTTTACTCATTCTCTATCACAGGTTCCCCTGCCATGTTGAGGCACACATTACTCAGTCTCTATCACAGGTTCCCCTGCCATGTTGAGGCACACATTACTAATTCTCTATCACAAGTTCCCCTGCCATGTTGAGGCACTCATTATTCAGTCTCTATCACAGGTTCCCCTGCCATGTTGAGGCACACATTACTAAGTCTCTATCACAGGTTCCCCTGCCATGTTGAGGCACTCATTACTAAGGCTCTATCACAGGTTCCCCTGCCATGTTGAGGCACACATTACTAAGGCCCTATCACAGGTTCCCCTGCCATATTGTGGCACACATTACTAAGTCTCTATCACAGGTTCCCCTGCCATGTTGAGGCACACATTACTCAGTCTCTATCACAGGTTCCCCTGCCATGTTGAGGCACTCATTACTCAGTCTCTATCACAGGTTCCCCTGCCATGTTGAAGCACACATTACTCAGTCTCTATCACAGGTTCCCCTGCCATGTTGAGGCACACATTACTAATTCTCTATCACAGGTTCCCCTGCCATGTTGAGGCACTCATTATTCAGTCTCTATCACAGGTTCCCCTGCCATGTTGAGGCACACATTACTAAGTCTCTATCACAGGTTCCCCTGCCATGTTGAGGCACTCATTACTAAGGCTCTATCACAGGTTCCCCTGCCATGTTGAGGCACACATTACTAAGGCTCTATCACAGGTTCCCCTGCCATGTTGAGGCACACATTACTAAGTCTCTATCACAGGTTCCCCTGCCATGTTGAGGCACACATTACTAATTCTCTATCACAAGTTCCCCTGCCATGTTGAGGCACTCATTATTCAGTCTCTATCACAGGTTCCCCTGCCTTGCTGAGGCAAACCTTTCTTAGTCCAGCCACAGGGTGCCTCACCATGTTCACGCACGTTCCATGATTTCCACATTTAAAGCAAATCATATTGTATATGTAAAATTTTTGACAAATGGTTTCAGATCTTTTCGAGGCGATTGAAACGATACACCTAATTACTAAAATGGGTAAGTTTACTTGAAAAGCAGAGACCACAGTTGGCCACATGCTACGATCCTGACACACCACTGTATGTACAACACACGTACACACGCTCACGCCTGTACCCCATGGGGGGAGGCAGAGACCATAGTTTGCCACATGCCACGATCCTGACACACCACTGTATGTACAATACACGTACACACGCTCACGCCTGTACCCCATGGGGGGAGGCAGAGACCACAGTTTGCCACATGCTACGATCCTGACACACCACTGTATGTACAATACACGTACACACGCTCACGCCTGTACCCCATGGGGGGCGGCAGAGACCACAGTTTGCCACATGCTACGATTCTGACACACCACTGTATGTACAATACACGTACACACGCTCACGCCTGTACCCCAGGGGGGGAGGCAGAGACCACAGTTTGCCACATGCTACGATTCTGACACACCACTATATACACAACACACATACACACGCTCACGCCTGTACCCCATGGGGGGGAGGCAGAGACCACAGTTTGCCACATGCTACGATCCTGACACACCACTGTATGCACAACACACATACACACGCTCACGCCTGTACCCCATGGGGGGAGGCAGAGACCACAGTTATCAAATATGTCCACCACAGAGAGCACATTTTCTTAAAATGGTTTTCTTTTTCAGATGTGGTCAAGTTCTTTGAGTCAATAATCACCATTAGTAAACGGTTTTGTGAGTATATCAAATTGTTATCCAATTAGAAAAACTTACTTACTACTAAAAAGAAGAAAGAAAAAAAAAATTATACAATAACTAAAAAATATTGTTAAAAGCAGTCCCTTTAGGCAGGGTTCCGAAGATACTGGCAGCGTTCCCCCTTTGAATAGCTAGGCTAATTCTTTGTCCAAGGTAGCTGCCAGCTCTTCGGTCTCGATTCGGTTATCCAATTATGACAATAATTAAGAAAAAATATATCTGATCTGACGACCGTCTGGTCTAGTTGTTAGCAGCCCCGGATCTTCAATTTTTTTTAGGTGGGGCAAAAACTAAAAAATGCCGCCCCCGCGCACTAACATTTTTTTTTACCTTTAGTGTGTTTTAACAGTGTCTGTTTACATATTTAAAAACCGCGTTTTACTAAATGCATTCTGCAGTCGCAGACCGCATCGCAGGCTTCAAGAGGCTATTAGAGACAGATATCAAGAAAGGGTATCTGAACAGCTAGCCTATCCACCGACAGATGTGTTTGAGAGTGTCGATGTTTGCTGGCAGTTCCTTAAGTCCAGCATGTTATGCGCCGCGAAAGAGGTTTGTGGCATTTCGAAAGGGCGGACAACCAAAAGTTGCGATGGTTGGTGGGATGATGAAGTAAAGAAGAAGTTAAAAAGAAGAAGGATGCAAGAAAAAATATCGCTTGCTAAAAATTCGCACGATAGAAATAATAGCACAGGAGCGTGAAAGGTTTCTAATGAATGTAGACGAAAAACTGGCACACAATTTCAAGGACAACGCAAAACTTTTTTGGGGGGAGTTAAGAAGTCCAGAAGTTGTGTCACAGCTAGTAGCAGGATGAATGTGATTCTTTCTAAGGACAATGACATACTGACAGACAAAACAGACGTCCTCAGGCGATGGAGTGAATTTTACAAAGATATGTATGATGATGATGCCGCTGATCTACTCATAGATCTGCCTCCAACAGAATCTAGCGAGGATCCTTTAGTGGATAAAATAAGTATGGGAGAGATTATAAGAGCGATCAAAAGTCTGAAATGTGGAAAACCAGCGTGAAAGGATGAGATGACAGCTGAGATGATCAAGTACGGTGGACCAGCGGTCTGGGACGTCATCTACTTGCTATGTAACCTGTGCTGGGAAATGGGTGATGTTCCGGACGACTGGAGGCGAGCAGTCATTGTGCCTTTCTATAAAGGAAAGGGACCACGATTAGACTGCTCAAACTATAGAGCTATCAGCTTGGTCAGCTTAGCTACAAAGTGTACATGAAGATCCTGACGATAAGAATGCAAGAGCGATCAGATAGGTTTCTCTGGGAAATCCCAAGGTGGATTTAGACCAAGAATAGGATATATGGATCAAACCTTCTCGAATCGCGGAAAAGTTTTTGGATAATAACCAAAAGTTTTTCTGTACTTTCGTTGACTTAGAGAAGGCATTTGATAGTCGTACGAAAGGAACTCTGGGTCGTGTTGCCTGGATATGGAGTGAGTGGAGTGAAAATGGGAAACTTAGTGGTCAACTGCCTACTATACGCCGAAGGCGCAGTTTTACTGGAGTCATCAGAGGGCGAACTGCAGTCACTAGTTACCATAATGAAAGAAGAATGTGGGAGAAAGAAGCGGCTGCGCCTAAACACTGGCAAGACTAAGGCTCTGCATTCGAAAGAGATGAACAAGTGACCGAGTGAATTTGTATACCTAGGAAGCATGTTCACATGAGATGAAAAGTATGATAAAGATATTGAAAGAAGGATAACTGCCGGTAATAAGGTGAATGTGGCCCCATTCCGTGTCGCCGTGTCGGCGTTGATGGGCAGCAACAGTCTCAGCAAGAATGCCCGAGTTCCACAATGCGATATTGGTGCCTACTTTATTGTATGGCGGCAAATCCTGGCAGCAGTTTATATGCAGTCTCTTCGAAAAATGTGTGGGGTCACGATTTTAGATCGAATCCGCAATTAGTCCGCAAATCAACTGGAGTGAATGAGGGTGTGATTGTAAAGATGAAGAAAGGCATGTTACGTTGGTTTGGACACATAGAAAGGATGAGTGAAGAAAGATTGACGAAACAGATATACAAAGCAAAAGTGTGTGCAAGAAGAGGCAGAGGAAGGCCACGTTCAACTACCTGGATCAAATAGATCGGACTCTGAAGGACGGGAACGTTAAGAGTACTCGAAACCGACGAGCATGTATGAAGAGACTGATGAATGTGGGCGAAGCGAAAGAGGTATGCAAGTCTAGAGAGAACTGGCGCTCTATACTCTCTGCCTACCCCGTTAGGGTCTTAGCGTGATGATTTATAGTGTATATATTTAGCATTTAGCACATACATATATCAAAACATATTTTTAAACTCTATTTGTCTGTCTGTCTGTTTATTCCGGGTAATGTCTGGAACGCCTGGACGTGTGAATTTGGCCGCCCCCTGAACTTGCCGCCCGGGGCACAGGCCCCGGCTTGCCCCCCCCTAGATCCGGCCCTGGTTGTTAGAGCTCCTGACTGCGAAACTTGAGGTCGCGGGTTCGAATCCCGCTGAGGGCAGATATTTGTGTGATGAACACGAGTATTTGTACCTTAGTCTGGGATGTCCTATGTATTTTTGTATATATCTATCTATATAAGTAAATATATCGTTGTCTAGTTACCATAACACAAGCTTTGCTTAATTTGGGACTAGGTCAATTTGTGTGGAATTGTCCCGGGTATTTACTTATTATTATTATTTATGTGCTATATTTATTTATTAATTATAACATTTTTTGAAGTTGACAAACATAGTATTAGTCAAAACAACTTTGGGATTAAACCCCATAAACCATGTTTCCACGTGAGTATTACCCCCTTTAATAATGTCGTCATTGTGTCATCTTTGGAGCTATTTGTTGTATTGCATCGTCACGAGGATATATTCACAACACACTATAACTTGTAGAAAACGACTGTTGTATTTACCGAGTTTAAGATAAATCTTCTTACAGATTTCGAGGACGTCGCTCAACATCTCGAAGAATATACTGAAACTACGGGTAATTGGAATATCTTATTTTTCTATGGGACATGGTGATTGCTAGTTCAACACAAAGATTGCTTGTTCCAATCCCGACCGTACCAATGAGTTTTTCTGATCTTAAGTACAGTGATTAGTCACACCACGAGCATTACGGTGAAGGAAAACATCGAGAGGAAACCTGCAAACGTTTGAGAAGACTTTAAAGGCGTATGTATAATCGTGCTTGAGTAACGGCGACGGACTCGCCATCTGTCACGTTGGCACCTGAAATATATCTCTGGCGGAATGTAGCTGTGTGGGTACTACCTATACACCTCCGCCTACCCCTTCGGCAATCCTTATGGGAAGGCATGAAAAATGATGGGTTATGAGTAAATAACACAGGATTGAAATACTAAAAGCAGATTTATTATTAAACAGTAATGAGCGCAACAATGATAGAGTTGACCAAAAAGAAAAAACTTAGGGTTGCCAGTCGATCATAGATAAAATAGATCAATTGTTTGGTTTATAAACACAGTTTCTTCCTTCCCTTCAACTAAATAATCTGTAAATCAAGATGAGAAACACAATTAGAATTTTTATCTTTACTTAAACATTTTGTCAGGACATCAGCTGGCATATTTACAGTACACAAATACTCTAATTTAATTATTTTATCTTTTACAATTTGTCTTACATACTAAATACCATCTTATTTTCTATGTTCACGAAATAAATTATTTGATTTGATTTGATTTGTTTACTACGGTTAATAATTAAAATCGTTAATTAAAAGCCGCACCATCTGCTTAACGGTGAAGGAAAACATCGACAGGAAACCTGCAAACTACAGGCTTTTCTTTGACGTCGGCTCTTAAATATATCTCAGGCGGAAAGAGGCCATGAAACTTCATCTGCCTACCCCTTCGGCGTTCCTTGTCGTGAATTATGCTGACATAGTCTGAAATATTGTTCTTTCTCTTTCAGACTTAATCTCTGCTCTTAATAGTTTAAGAAGAGCGACAGGACAAGAAGGTAAATAAATACATTAAATTAAATAAATACATACAGTTACTAGTTACATTAGATCGAATCCGCAATGAAGAGATTCGAAATTCAACTGGCGTGAATGAGGGCGTGATTGTAAAGATGAAGAAAGGCATGTTACGTTGGTTTGGACACATAGAAAGGATGGGTGAAGAAAGATTGACGAAACAGATATACAAAGCAAAAGTGTGTGCAAGAAGAGGCAGAGGAAGGCCACGTTCCAACTACCTGGATCAAATAGATCGGACTCTGAAGGACGGGAACGTTAAGAGTACTCGAAACCGACGAGCATGTATGAAGAGACTGATGAATGTGGACGAAGCGGAAGAGGTATGTAAGTCTAGAGAGAACTGGCGCTCTACACTCTCTGCCTACCCCGTTAGGGACTTGGCGTGATGATATGTATGTACGTATGTATTTATTTCTTGTGTTCGTGTGTTAGTCATTGAACTCCAAAACGGCTAGACTGATTTTGATGAATTTTATGCAATCAAAACAAGCAGGCAATTTCTACTAACAACTTCGACGTGATAAAATTTAACTAAACAACGCTTGAATTCTAATAATACGCCCAATTTTCTTTTCCAGATTTTGCTAAAGCGGTGGAATATGTAAAGCAGAATAAACCTAGCTTAATACCTAGGTCGACCACTACTCCAAAACCTACCACGACTACCCAAGAACCCACCACAACTACCCAAGAACCCACCACAACTACCCAAGAACCCACCACAACTACCCCCGAACCTACCACGACTACCCCCGAACCTACCACGACTACCCCCGAACCTACCACAACTACCCCGGAGCCTACCACGACTACCCCCGAACCTACCACTGCGAAACCAACTCCGACCACAAGCACAGCGACCCCAAAAGAACACACACCTGTTCCAGAGAGTAATTATTCGTCAGAAGAATCTTCCGAAGACATAAATTACACTCACTCTTCTTCGGTATCTGAATCTTCTTCTGAAACCCATTCTGCTGAAGCTATCACAAGTGAATCTCACTCTACTCAAGCCAACTCTATTGAAAATCATTCTTCTGGCAGCACAACTGAAACTAATTCTTCTGATGTTAGCTCAACTGAAGCAAGGTCTACTGTTACTATTTCTTCTGTAGCAGGCTCTACCGAATCTGATTCTTCTGGAGCTAGCTCTACTGAAGTTAATTCATCTAAAGATAGCTCTACTAAGTCTGACTCCACTGAAGTCGACTCCACTGATAGTGTTTCTTCTGACTATACGTCTACTGAGTCTCACTCTTCTCAATCTCATTCTTCTGGAGCTAGCTCTACTGAAGCCGACTCAACTAAAGATAGCTCTACTGTGTCTCACTCTTCTGAATATCATTCTTCTGGAGATAGCTCTACTGAGGCCAACTCATCTAAAGATAGCTCTACTGTATCTCACTCTTCTCAATCTCATTCTTCTGGAGATAGCTCTACTGAAGCCGACTCAACTAAAGATAGCTCTATTGTTTCTCACTCTTCTGAATATAATTCTTCTGGAGATAGCTCTACTGAAGACAACTCATCTAAGGATAGCTCTACTGTGTCTCACTCTTCTGAATCTCATTCTTCAGGAGATAGCTCTACTGAAGACAACTCATCTAAGGATAGCTCTACTAAGTCTGACTCTACTGAAGTCGACTCAACTAAAGATAGCTCTACTGTTTCTCACTCTTCTGAATATCATTCTTCTGGAGATAGCTCTACTGAGGCCAACTCATCTAAAGATAGCTCTACTAAGTCTGACTCTACTGAAGTCGACTCAACTAAAGATAGCTCTACTGTGTCTCACTCTTCTGTATCTCATTCTTCTGGAGATAGCTCTACTGAGGCCAACTCATCTAAGGATAGCTCTACTGAAGACAACTCATCTAAAGATAGCTCTACTGTGTCTCACTCTTCTGTATCTCATTCTTCTGGAGATAGCTCTACTGAGGCCAACTCATCTAAAGATAGCTCTATTGTTTCTCACTCTTCTGAATATCATTCTTCTGGAGATAGCTCTACTAAGGCCAACTCATCTAAAGATAGCTCTACTAAGTCTGACTCTACTGAAGTCGACTCAACTAAAGATAGCTCTACTGTGTCTCACTCTTCTGTATCTCATTCTTCTGGAGATAGCTCTACTGAGGCCAACTCATCTAAGGATAGCTCTACTGAAGACAACTCATCTAAAGATAGCTCTACTGTGTCTCACTCTTCTGTATCTCATTCTTCTGGAGATAGCTCTACTGAGGCCAACTCATCTAAAGATAGCTCTATTGTTTCTCACTCTTCTGAATATAATTCTTCTGGAGATAGCTCTACTGAAGACAACTCATCTAAGGATAGCTCTACTGAAGACAACTCATCTAAAGATAGCTCTACTGTGTCTCACTCTTCTGTATCTCATTCTTCTGGAGATAGCTCTACTGAGGCCAACTCATCTAAAGATAGCTCTACTAAATCTGACTCTACTGAAGTCGACTCCACTGATAGTGTTTCTTCTGACTATACGTCTACTGAGTCTCACTCTTCTCAATCTCATTCTTCTGGAGCTAGCTCTACTGAAGCCGACTCAACTAAAGATAGCTCTATTGTTTCTCACTCTTCTGAATATCATTCTTCTGGAGATAGCTCTACTGAAGAAAACTCATCTAAAGATAGCTCTACTAAGTCTGACTCTACTGAAGCCGACTCAACTAAAGATAGCTCTACTGTTTCTCACTCTTCTGAATCTCATTCTTCAGGAGATAGCTCTACTGAGGCCAACTCATCTAAAGATAGCTCTACTAAGTCTGACTCTACTGAAGTCGACTCAACTAAAGATAGCTCTACTGTTTCTCACTCTTCTGAATATCATTCTTCTGGAGATAGCTCTACTGAGGCCAACTCATCTAAAGATAGCTCTACTAAGTCTGACTCTACTGAAGTCGACTCAACTAAAGATAGTTCTACTGTGTCTCACTCTTCTGTATCTCATTCTTCTGGAGATAGCTCTACTGAGGCCAACTCATCTAAAGATAGCTCTACTAAGTCTGACTCTACTGAAGTCGACTCAACTAAAGATAGCTCTACTGTTTCTCACTCTTCTGAATATCATTCTTCTGGAGATAGCTCTACTGAGGCCAACTCATCTAAAGATAGCTCTACTAAGTCTGACTCTACTGAAGTCGACTCAACTAAAGATAGCTCTACTGTTTCTCACTCTTCTGAATATCATTCTTCTGGAGATAGCTCTACTGAGGCCAACTCATCTAAAGATAGCTCTACTAAGTCTGACTCTACTGAAGTCGACTCAACTAAAGATAGTTCTACTGTGTCTCACTCTTCTGTATCTCATTCTTCTGGAGATAGCTCTACTGAGGCCAACTCATCTAAAGATAGCTCTACTAAGTCTGACTCTCCTGAAGCCGACTCCACTGATAGTGTTTCTTCTGACTATACGTCTACTGAGTCTCACTCTTCTCAATCTCATTCTTCTGGAGCTAGCTCTACTGAAACCGACTCAACTAAAGATAGCTCTATTGTTTCTCACTCTTCTGAATATCATTCTTCTGGAGATAGCACTACTGAAGCCGACTCAACTAAAGATAGCTCTACTGTGTCTCACTCTTCTGAATATCATTCTTCAGGAGATAGCTCTACTGAGGCCAACTCATCTAAAGATAGCTCTACTAAGTCTGACTCTACTGAAGTCGACTCAACTAAAGATAGCTCTACTGTTTCTCACTCTTCTGAATATCATTCTTCTGGAGATAGCTCTACTAAGGCCAACTCATCTAAAGATAGCTCTACTAAGTCTGACTCTACTGAAGTCGACTCAACTAAAGATAGTTCTACTGTGTCTCACTCTTCTGTATCTCATTCTTCTGGAGATAGCTCTACTGAGGCCAACTCATCTAAAGATAGCTCTACTAAGTCTGACTCTACTGAAGTCGACTCAACTAAAGATAGTTCTACTGTGTCTCACTCTTCTGTATCTCATTCTTCTGGAGCTAGCTCTACTGAAACCGACTCAACTAAAGATAGCTCTATTGTTTCTCACTCTTCTGAATATCATTCTTCTGGAGATAGCACTACTGAAGCCGACTCAACTAAAGATAGCTCTACTAAGTCTGACTCTACTAAAGCCGACTCATCTAAAGATAGCTCTACTGTGTCTCAATCTTCTGTATCTCATTCTTCTGGAGATAGCTCTACTGAAGACAACTCATCTAAAGATAGCTCTACTGTTTCTCAGTCTTCTGAATCTCATTCTTCAGGAGATAGCTCTACTGAGGCCAACTCATCTAAAGATAGGTCTACTGTGTCTCAATCTTCTGTATCTCATTCTTCTGGAGATAGCTCTACTGAAGACAATTCATCTAAAGATAGCTCTACTGTGTCTCACTCTTCTGTATCTCATTCTTCTGGAGATAGCTCTACTGAGGCTAACTCATCTAAAGATAGCTCTATTGTGTCTCACTCTTCTGAATATCATTCTTCTGGAGATAGCTCTACTGAAGACAACTCATCTAAAGATAGCTCTACTGAGTCGCGCTCTACTAAAGCCAACTCTGCTCACAGTCTTTCTTCTGAAGTACAGTCTACTGAGTCACACTCTTCTGAATCTAATTCTTCTGAAGCTAGCTCTGCAGAATCTTTTGAAGCCAGTTCTAACGAAGCTAACTCTGTTGAAAGTGTTTCTTCTGAAGCCACGTCTAGTGATTCTCACTCGACTAAAGCCACGTCTAGTGAGTCTCACTCTACTAAAGCGGAGTCTACAGAATTTCGCCCTATAGTTAGCACTACTCAAGCCAACCCTACCGAAACAGGTTCCTCCAAAACTACCTCAACAGAATCTCAGTCTAATGAAGCTCAATTTACAGAAGATAAATCGGAGGAAACTAACAGTGCATTAACAAATTCGGAAAGTGAATCTTCGCAAACAACTATTGCCACCACTGAAAATAAACCAGACCAATCTATAAAACCTCAAGTTGAGCAGCCAAATCGTGGAACTCAGACTGAGGTCACAACGGGCATTCAAGAATCGACTCGATCTAGCCAAACATCCGCTGAAGAACGGGATCAAACTGAAGAGACTCGAGACCAGACTGTCACCTCAGAAAGTACAACGACATCCCAGTTCACAGTAGCAGAGGAAGATAAAAAAACTAAAGGAATCGAGAAGCCTGAACAGTCTCAACCTGATTCTAAGACGAAGGGAACTACTCCAGTGCTAGACAAGCTAGCAAATGAATTGTCAGAAGAGTCTGATCTTTCCACATCTGAAGCTAACGGTCATACACAAACGGTTGAAACCACACAAAGCCACGACGATGATAGCAAAACAAAAACCATAGACAAATCTATTCAACCTAAGGCAACAGACGATACGACAGCATCGGAATCTCAAACACTGTCGACAGAAGCTACATTCGATTCAAAAACTACATCTACCACAGAAGCAGCATCGAAACAGACTAGTACAGATTCAAACCAACATACTAATCAACCAAAGACAGGGGACAATGATAGTCAAGTACTGCAATCTGACCAGTCTACTGAATGGTCTACTACGTCAGAAACAAACGTCTCTTCAAACAAAGCAACATCAGATATTTCGGATCGTGGAACCGAGCAAACTAAACCCGACCTAGAAACTCGAAAAGCCGGAGTTTTAACTACAGAGACATCAGTAGAAGCAACAACAGAAACCTCGAAATCGACGGAAGTAATACCAACTGACAAGACAACGAAGTCAAATAAACAGCAAACAGAATCAAGCTCTAATGCTTCGTCTATATCTGACACGAATAAAATAACCCACAGAACAGAAAATACCTCAACTGAACAAAGCAATTCAAAGTCTGAAACTCAATCTGAACAGAATAGCCAAGAATCTTCTGAAGAAGTGCTAGGAAGCTCAGAAGAATCTATCAGTCCAGGGGTTACCGCGACCAGAACTGAAAAACCAAGCACTGATTCGACTACAGAAGCTATTGCAGAAGGAACTACGCAGCCGAAAGCTACTAAAGTTTTTAATGAAAAGACGGACATTCCCAAAGGTCAACGGGATACAGATCAAAGTAGCACATCAGAAACAGATAAATCTGTAGAATCTTCTAACACATCAACTGAAACGTCTTCCAAATATAATAGTGAATCTAAATCAATAACAAATTCTGAATCGTCAGAGAACAGAAAAACTTCATTATCTACGAGCGATTCAGTTGTATCTACAACGGACGTTGCGAATACTCCTGCTTCCGCTAGTACTACTTCTGAAACTGCTACTTCTTCTTCTTCTGAAAGCACAGAAACTACATCAGAAGTGTCTAGCGCGGAAACTGTAAGTACTTCTCAAACATCTTCAGAATCTTCAAGTTCAGAAGTATCATCAAGTGAATACAACGAGAAGTCTACAGAAAACAGTGTGACCGAATGGAATTCCAACCAACCCAGAGTCACCAAGCCAAATGCAACGCCATCTCGTGTTGACACAACAACGCCTGGACCTTCTACAAAACCAAAAACAACGCCATCTGGTGTCGACACAACAACACATGAATCGACTAAACACGACACTGAATCCGAAAAACTAAATGAAATCACTACAACTACGACAACTACGGAATCGAACACATCGAGTAAGAAAGTTGAAAGTCAGAATGCTACACAAGATTCAAAATCCAGTGCTACACGGGAAGCAGAAAGCAAGACATCTATTGGATCAGACACAACAAAGACAGGAGCGTCTGAAACTACAACAAACAACGGGGAAACTTCAGAAAGCTCTGAAACGCACAGTAGACCTGGAACACCACAACAGAAGCAACCCATACTAATAGCCGACGAAGGAACCACATCATCGACATCAAGTGTAGACTCTGCTAATCGAAGCACTACTTCGAAAACAGAGAAATCCGAGGATGAATTAGATAATATTACTGAATCTTCAAAGAAGACAACTAAAGAGAGTTCAAATGAAGCAACAAGCTCTGAAATTAATTCTACCACAACTTCCACCAGCGATAAACTCAAAGACACTCAACAATCTACTCTATCTGAGGCTACGAAAACCGAATCAGCCTCTGAAGAAGTTTCTTCTACCGAATACCAAGCAACATCGACCACAGACAACGATAAACTGGATCATAAAGAATCATTTGAACATAAAGAGAAATCCCAAAACAAACGCGTCACTTCGAACGAATCTAAACAGCATAGTACAACTGAACAAAACGAGAACGTCACCTCGGAATCTAGTGTGTCTACCGAAAAGAGAACAGGTAATATTTAAAGAGATTTAAATATATAATATAATTAAAATATATAATTTTGTTTGTTACGCTTTCACGTAAAAACTACATAACCGATCGTCATAAAACTTTGTACACATATTCTTGGAGGTATTGGAGGTATTAAGTAGTAAGTATAGGATACATTTTATAAAAAAAAAAAAATATGGAAGATAAAAAGCCGTCCCCGCCGACGAAGTCGCGGACACAGCTAGTAGAATATATATATGCCGTAGTGGCCGAGTGGTTCGCGTAGTTGCCTACAACACAAAGATTGCAAGTTCAAATGCCGACTGTACCAATGAGTTCTTCTGAACTTAAGTACAGTGATTAGTCACACCACGAGCTTTACGGTGAAGGAGCACATCGAGAGGAAACCTGCATACGTCTGAGAAGAAATTCAAAGGCGTATGTATAGTCGTGCTTGAGTAACGGCGATGGACTCGCCATCTGTCTCATTGGCACCTAAAATATGTATACTAATATATCCTCACGCCTTCCCACAAGGGTCCCCGAAGGGGCAGGCAGAGGTGTATAGGTAATACCCACACACCCACTTTCCGCCAGAGGTATATTAGGTGCCAACGTGACAGATGGCGAGTCCATCGCCGTTACTCAAGCACGACTATATATACGTCTTCTCAGACGTATGCACGTTTCCTCTCGATGTTTTCCTTCACCGTAAAGCTCGTGGTGTGACTAATCACTGTACTTAAGAAAATCTCATTGGTACAGTCGGGATTCGAACTTGCGACCTTTGCGTCGCAGGCAACTGCTCTGGTGGAAAGTGTATGTGTACTACCTACCTCTGCCTACCCTTTCGGGGACCCTTGTGGGAAAGCGTGAAGATTAGGATATATCTCTATATATCTATGTATATATCGCCTGTGCGTGTGTATGGCACTGAACACCTAAACGGTGGACCTGATTTTAATGAAATTTTCTGTGTCTACAGGTGAATTTGAAAACGGTTTAGCTTATTTATTTATTAATTAAGGTACACCAACAGTACATATACATATTACAAAACCGAATAATAAACATTGCCACATAAATAGGTCTAATATATGAACCAATTACTAGACTCTCTTAATTAGTTAAATAAATCTTGTTTTAACTTCGTAAGTATCAATTCCATATGAGGTTTAAATTAGATGTTTCACAACTGAACCCGATAGGTTGCGCTGCGATCGTGTCTGGAAATTATTTTTTTTTAGGTCATTTGATGGTTTGACATTTATGCTAAATTCATGCTTCCTCTGAAACTTACGCCTCTATGAACCAACACAGATATCCATATGAGAGCGCCGAAGCCCCCGGGGGGCAAAGCACCGCCCGCAGTTGAGCAACCAGCCCAAAACCAGGGAGGAAAACTCGCCATAAGCCGCAGAAGACACGGTATGTTTCACTGAATTTTTTGGTGCTAACGTGACAGATGGAGAGTCTATCGCCGTTACTCGAGCACGACTGTACATATGTCTTTGAAGTTCTCAGACGTATGCAGGTTTCCTCTCCACGTTTTCCTTCACCGTAAAGCTCGTGGTGTGCCTCACTGTAATTAAATGTAGAAAAACTCCTCACTCCAGTCGGGATTGGAACTCGCGCCGTTTGCGTGGCAGGCGGGTGCTGTGACCTCTCGGCCACGCCGCCTCCTCTTGTCCTGACGTATAAGTGGTATGGTATCGCAGTGCAGGAGCAACACAGGTTTCCTCTCGATGTTTTCCTTCACCGTAAAGCTCGTGGTGTGACTAATCACTGTATTTGAGATCTTTAAACTAAAAGTAATGCCAAACTCATGAAACAATTGACTTCAGAACGAGTTATAAAGCCAACATTTGAATATGATAGATTCTACATACATATAATCACGCCTCTTTCCGTAGGGATAGGCAGAGACCACTTCCTTCCACTTGCTACGATCCTTACATACTTCTTTCGCTTCGGACGAAACTGAGAAGAACCGAAAGTGGACACTCTCATTATTCCCTTCATACATGCTCTTCGGTTTAGGGTGCTCATGACCTGGCCTTTTTTCAAGACGTCCCTAATTTGGTCTAGAAACGTCCGCCTAGGTCTACCCCTTCAAACACTTTCATTCACACTCGCCTTATACACTTTTTTCGCCAATCGTTCTTCATTCATTCTCTCGACATGGCCAAACCATCCAGCATACCTTTCTCAATTTTTGTTTCCTCATAGGTTCTACCAACTTTATAAAACGAACAATTTATTTCAGAACTGGTAAATGCTTTGAAGACAAGCGTCAATGTCAACTTCGTCATTCTGCCGGAAGTTGACGGAAACAAAAATTGTTATTGCACATGTGATAGCAAGAGTCCACCAGAGTTGATAGCTGTCAACGATTTGCCGTCAGGACTGACTCAGGCTTGACGGAGCTGCATCGACTAAATAACAAATTTTTGTCATAAATCGACTAAAAACGTCTGGAGAAATGTTGATACTTTTATATGAATTTTTGTTTTGTAATTTATCATATATTATATAAACTGATTAATCAATTAGTTTGATGTTTAATATCTATATAGAATCAAAGTATAATAAAAAAATATATGTATTCTTATTTAAAATAAAGCACCATACAATATTGCTAATAATATTTATTCTATAAAATTGTGGACTTTTATTCACTTGTAATAGCTACTGTGCCCTCCACACCGGCACACAGTGTAGTGTACGTACACTGGTGCTTGGCGGCAGGATATCTGACACTGCGGTGGTACCCACCTAGCCGGACTGTTGCAATAAGAGGCCTACCACCTAGTATCCAGTCCCTTATGGCCAGTAATGTGACTAGCTACAGTGCCCGGCACACAGTGTAGTGTAGTGTAGTTGGCGGCAGGATTTAGTCAGGCCAGTGAATAGCTACAATGTACGTACGCTTTGTTTACCCTGAAAGGGAAATTTATTTCGTTTTATTACAAATGAGTTATAATTTCGTTTCAGACCAACAGACTTTTAATAAAAAATTGTTCATAAAATACCATTTCATTAATTTTAGCCAATATTAATGTAAATTATAACTATTCGACTGAAGGCCTTTGTTCCATGTCATGAAATAAACATTTTTATATGACGTTATCATTCCAACCTTGACAGATCCTACATTTTGTATTGTTATATTGTATATTACAATATTTGTAATCATATTGTAATCTTTGATTACAATTTCAGAGAAATAAAACGAAAATAATGAATAATTTAACAGCCCACTATCCTATCTCATGCCTACTGTTTTACTTACTGGCTATTGTGGTATATTGTTTGCGTATATTTCTTAACCAGAATTGTACCAGAATGAAACAAAGCTTTGTAAGTCTAGGTAAGACTGGCGCTCTACTCTCTCTGCCTAGCGTGAGGGGCTCGGCGTGATGATATGTATGTAGGTCTGTAAATCTAGAGGACTGGCGCTCTACTCTCTCTGCCTAGCGTGCTGGACTCGGCGTGATGATATGTATGTAGGTCTGCAAGTCTAGGGAGGACTGACGCTCTACTCTGCCTAGCGTGAGGGACTCGGCGTGATGATATGTATGTAGGTCTGTAAGTCTAGACAGGACTGGCGCTCTACTCTCTCTGCCTAGCGTGAGGGACTCGGCGTGATGATATGTATGTAGATCTGTAAATCTAGAAAGGACTGGCGCTCTACGCTCTCTGCCTAGCTTGTGAGACTCGGCGTGATGATATGTATGTAGGTCTGTAAGTCTAGAGGACTGGCGCCTTACAATATCTGCCTAGCGTAAGGGACTCGGCGTAATGATATGTATGTAGATCTGTAAATCTAGAGAGGACTGGCGCTCTACTCTCTCTGCCTAGCGTGCTGAACTCGGCGTGATGATATGTATGTAGGTCTGTAAACCTAGAGATGACTGGCGCTCTACTCTGTCTGCCTAGCGTGCTGGACTCGGCGTGATGATATGTATGTAGGTCTGTAAATCTAGAG
>JACCPG010004426.1:0-60465 GCA_016069955.1 Drepana arcuata | reverse complement strand
ACAAATGATCCGGTAACGATTCTCTCGTCCATAGTTTGAGAATATATATTTGTATTTAATATTGTTGTGCTCTGAACTTGCGCTCTATTCTATATCTACTCTCTCTGCCTCGTGATCTCTTGAAGGGACTTGGCGTGATGGTGGTATCTTTCTAAAGTCTTATTTTCTATTTTTTCCTGGAATAAAAGATATCCCATGCGTTAATTAAACTTAATAATAATAGTATATAGTACTCTGTGCCAATTTCGTTCTGTACTTTTATGTACATCTTTAGTAATACATATTTCGCTGCTTAGTGCATGATACACCTTCTTGATTATGCTTTGGGCAAAGCATTCCAAAGTTAATTCAAATAGGGCGATAAACAACTTCAAAGCCGAGCCGAATTGAGAGCCGTGGTGGCCGAGTGGTTCGAGCAGTTGCCTGCGACGCAAAAGTCGCAAGTTCGAATCCCGACTGTACCAATGAGTTTTTCTAAAACTTAAGTACAGTGATTAGTCACACCACGAGCTTTACGGTGAAGGAAAACATCGAGAGGAAACCCGCATACGTCTGAGAAGAAATTCAAAGGCGTATGTATAGTCGTGCTTGAGTAACGGCGATGGACTCGCCATCTGTCACGTTGGCACCTAATATACTTCTGGCGAAAAGTGGGTGTGTGGGTATTACCTATACACCTCTGCCTACCCCTTCGGGGACCCTTGTGGGAAGGCGTGAGGATATATAACAACTTCAAAACGATAACTGGCATGTTTTTTTTTATTGTCTCTCGTAGCGTGAGTTCCGGGAACTTTTGCTACTTAACCGGTCAATGGCGAGACCTAGGCCTCCAGCCAGGGATTACTGGTATGTTTTGTTTCAACTTATATATACAGCTCTCTCTGCGGATGCCCTTAAGAAAAGCAGCGCATTGTTATACCCTCATAAAATAAGACATCAAAGATACAACTTACCCCAAATAGATCAAAAGGAATATGCTTTAACCCTGTGCACATAACTGGGCTTTTAATATCATATCTTTACGAGGGAGACATATTACAATATTTAATAAAACCATCGCTCATCTCTTGTTGAGTACACTTGCGGCGCACAAAACGTATACAGTCGCATTATTCATATTAATTGGCACTTAACTATGCATGACCAGTTTTCATGGCCAAACGTGAATAGTGTAAGCAATATACATTTCTCCTTTCAAAAAGCAACGAAGGTCGAATAGATTAAGTCACGTGTCATCTAGAGTACGGAAATCCTGGTGAATTGTGCCAGTGGTAGTGCTTTATCGCCTGATAGATAGCGACAATGCTATATGCAAGGCGACAAACATAACCTCTGTTATTGCCACCTAATTGGTTTAATGCAAGTATTCAAACTTAAAAAAGTGTCATTAAATTTATTTACAATAACAACAATTAATAATATTTACAAAGAACAGAAGCATTGCTATCCAGCGTGGCAATGCTGCTAGTCTTCTTGGCACGTTGCCTCGGGATACCGATTTGGGACAAATATATTATCTGTAAGTAGTTAGTTTCAACTTAAAAAATAAATCTTTAATCTATATCGACATTTTTTCTTGTCGTCACTCACACTCAGCTTGTAAGTACCGAAATATAAAATGGGTTCCATAGCTTGATATGAATATACTAATAATATTATTTATCAAGCACGTGTCTGTAATGACTTAGAAGGATATCAAAGAGATTGCGCAGGACTGAAGTAATTGGGAATTGTATCAGATACGCCGACAAGAACGCCGCCCTTAAATTTATGATTATCAGCAATGCGTTTTACAGGCATGTGTCACATAGCTTCGTCAAACACCAAATAAATGGTCGTTTATTTTGCCCTCCACTGCACTAACAGTGCAGCGCTGTAGGGGCCAATTAGACCAAAAAATCATGACTAATTGACAACGTGTGTGAACGCTGCCATAACAATTATTTTTATACTAATTACTTTCAAAGAATAGAGTGACGTATTTCAGACATTTGTAATTTTGACTGCTTTATGTTTTAGCTGAAAAAGTAGGCAAAGATGACAAGATTTAAATATAAACTGTTCAGTTTGTATGCAAATGTATTTATGTGTATAATTTCGTTCTCTATCTTTTACGCCATACAAAGCGACATGGGAAATTAAACCTTATTTCTCGTATAGCCCGTATTCACACCACGAGCTTTACGTAATGAATTTAAGAACAGTTGTTAGTCAATGACTGTACTTTTAAGTACTAACGGAGTAGGGAGAGAAAATAGAGCGCCAGTTATCCCTAGGCTTACATAACCCTTTCGCTTCGTCCACATACATCAGTCTCTATATATATATATATATATTGTTACCAATTATTATCTGTGGTCCGAGTACAAGCAGAATGCCATAGACAGCAACCTTGACAGATGGGTTTTGACAGGGAATCGCGCGGTTCTGAAGAGTCGGTCGTTCTCTCATATTAGTTTTGTAATAATAACTAAGTGGCTAATCATTTTGTCCTGACTATAATAAATGTATTGATAGTTCATTACTATTTTTAATAAATCCACTTCTGGTTTTTAATAATATATACAGTATATATATAGGATTACACATTGCTTTACCGTACTGTATGAACCTTTAATTCGATGATAAATGGCTGGACCCGAGCATCAGTGGATACACTCCGGCCGGATAGACCGATCGCGCCAATCACCGGGTTAAATGCTTATTTATGGCCATGGGTTGAGCGCACTATACAAATAGAACACTAGCATATATATGAATGTAGTATATAACGTGGATGGGCAATAAACAAGTTAGACAGATATTAAAAAAATACATATTACTGAGGTGTCCACCATAGGAGTCGCCCAATTACCACGCGAGGAACAAAAAGTTTGAAATAGTCATTAATATAACAAGGGAGAACACATTTGTGAGTTTTCAAGTGTATTTATTTTTGCGGTGAAGTTGCGATTTTTACATATATAAAATAAACGCATAGCTAGGGAGTGGATTTCCAAGGCATTAAGTAAAATAAAAATAAATAAATATCCTCACGCCCTCCCACAAGGGTCCTCGAAGGGGTAGGCAGAGGTGTATGGGTATACCCACACACCCACTTTCCGCCAGAGGTATATTAGGTGCCAACGTGACAGATGGCGAGTCCATCGCCGTTACTCAAGCACGACTATACATACGCCCTTGAATTTCTTCTCAGACGTATGCAGGTTTCCTCACGATGTTTTCCTCGTGGTGTGACTAATCACTGTACTTAAGTTCAGAAAAAACTCATCGGTACAGTCGGGATTCGAACTTGCGACCTTTGCGTCGCAGGCAACTGCTCGAACCACTCGGCCACCACGGCTTCTATAAATAAAATAAAATCAATATTTAACGCGAGTGAAACAGCGTTGCTCAGCTAGTAGTCCCCATCCAAAGCATGTATCCCCTACTAATGTAGAGGACAATATTTACAACGTAACTTGACCGACTATAAGCGACCATTGATTCCACTTATCGAATGCAATAAGTAAATATACAAATGCAACGCGTAACCTACAAATGCACGTGGTCGACAAGAGGCGGTTGTCGAATTAAATAGTGACATTCGGTACAGAGCAGTTCGAGAAACAGAAAGAGGGAAGTCTTTTTAGCTAAGTTGCCTTAGAACCTCCGAAGAGCCTGGCGAGACCAAAGACTTGGTATCGCTGCTGTTCGGTTAAGTAAAAGTTTTAATAAAACTACAGGTAAAACCTCGAGGAACTGCCAGTTGATTATAATTTTTTACATACAATTATCAGATTTGTATTTACATAATAGCGTATTAATTTAAATATATATTTATTAATTATAAAATATAGATGATGCCATCTACGAAGATGCGTCCTACTATTCTTCCCTATAATAATAATAATAATATTTGGACTTGGCTCACGAGATTGTCAGCATGTGGGATGTGGACTCTGCAATCATTGTGCCGATAGTAATAACGGCCAATGGCCTAATGGCAAAGAGCCTCGACCAACACCTCAAGAGGCTCTCGTTAGACGGTTGGATCAAGTGCCTGATACAGAAAGCAGTACTGCTAAAAACGGCACGTATTGTGAGGAGATTTCTTTCTCTGGGACCCTAGCCACCGGTACCTTGGACCCTGATCCCGATACCGGTGGGCCCCTATATTTTATATTTTTAAATATGTTTTTTTTATATATATATTTAAAAATGTAATATATGAGACTTATTTCAAATAAAGAATAATAATAATAATAATCGTTTATTTTAGGCAACACATTTAAATAGATGTGACAATTTAAAGGTACAATTTAATTTAATATTTTATAGTATAAGTGTGCAACCGTTGACGACCGTCTGGTCTAGTGGTTAGAGCTCCTGACTGCGAAACTTGAGGTCGCGGGTTCGAATCCCGCTGAGGGCACATATTTTTGTGATGAACACGAATAGTTAGTACCTTAGTCTTGGGTGTCCAATGTATTTATGTATATGTATATCTATATAAGTAAATATATCTTTGTCTAGTTACCATAACACAAGCTTTGCTTAATTTGGGACTAGGTAAATTTGTGTGGAATTGTCCCAAGTATTTATTTATTATTTATTATTATATAACCTATAAAGTAGTAATAAAAATAATACATACTCCCCGCATCCCGCGACCCTGTCGGCTAGAGATTGGAGGGCGCGTCTTCGTGGATGACACTACCTATTCATATGTATATACACAGATATATTATTCTACATAAAAAATAATTTGCACTGTCTGTCTTGCCTAAACTTGCGTCAGTTACTTGAAATGCTAATGTAGAGGCATGTTATGTCTCAACCATTTCTCTTCTTTAAGATCATTGTTTTACGGAGGAGGAAGGGAGGAAGGGATTCTGAATCAGGAAATGACTGTTTTATTATCTTACGATATGACTACGACTGTATAATTTTGGGGTATTATTCTTGCATTTTAAGTTTATTGGTAGGGGGCATTTTTTGTGATAATAAAGAGTTTGAAATATGACGACTTTCTGGTCTAGTGGGCAGAGTTCTTGGATGTGACGCTTGAGGTCACGGTTTCGATTCCCGTGTCTAGTTCTCTTGTGTCCAAGCTTTGCTTGGTCTATAAGGTCAAATTGTGTTAAATTATAGCATACATATTATTAAAAGTGTCTCCCATGACGTATAGGGAGTTCAAAGAGGTTGCGCTGGACAGAAGCAAATGGAAGGGACTGCATCAGAGACGCTGACAAGAGCCCAGCTCTTAAACATGTGATGATACATATTTTAGGCAGAGAGAGTACAGCGCCAGTGCTGGTATTTATGGATTTAAATATCTTCTCTAAGCAGAAATAAAATAAAGCGGAAAAAAAAAATCTCATTTGAACTTTGGTCCTTGTTCTCAATTTATAGCGATTGATATATTATTATTAATGAAAAAAATGATTAAAGTTATGAAAAAAAAACATTACCCAATTTAATAATATATTGCTCAATGTAAAATATCTTATCTTTCCGAAAACACTTCAATGAGCATATTTATTCATAGGCAAACATGGTTTCTACCACTCTGATAGCGGGTTCAATACCCGTGATAGATAAATATAAATTTGTAAATAAAGGGGATCGCCGTCGGCGGAGGGTTAGGTGTGACATGCAATGGCCACAGTTTTGTAACTGGTAAGGTAATTTTCAGATACTTTTTGTGTTTTTTTAGGTGGCAATATTGCGCTTGACACAATTTTAGTTCATGCAACATGAGTATCAAATTTCGAACTACAGCACTGTACGGTTTCAAAGGAGTTTCCTTTCGCGAAGGTTTAACTCCACGTTGATGTTGTCACCACAAAGTACAGCAAGGAGTTTTCAAGAAGAGTATGAACATATTATCGTTGGCAATGCGCAAGAGACACCTTACTATTGTAACCACTTACC
Source organism: Drepana arcuata (assembly GCA_016069955.1). Taxonomy (NCBI): domain Eukaryota; kingdom Metazoa; phylum Arthropoda; class Insecta; order Lepidoptera; family Drepanidae; genus Drepana; species Drepana arcuata. The sequence goes on along the minus strand of JACCPG010004426.1, from coordinate 54,549 downwards.
ATCAAAGGCATCGCGTGCTTATTTGCTACTTCGTGGTATAAAAAAATCTTATACTGCTTATTAGGGATATTCTTTGTAATACCTATATTTAATAACTGTGTTTGTGTTGTCTTCATTTTCTTCCATGCTTTAATCCCTTTATTTGGGATCGGCCCTCTTCATTTTAAGGACATCCTATCTGTGTGTAAGAACTGCTTGTGTGAGAACCCAATATTGTTTATTCATTAATCATCTGCATAAAGATTGCAGTTTTTACTCAATAATGAGCTTTAATGATGTGAAGTTATCGTACCACGAGCTTTTTAGTAAAAGAAAGCAATGCGAGGAAACCAGCTTACATGTGAGAAGTTCAAGATGCATGGAAAGTGGCAGATCGGCGGCAGGCATGGTTCCTGTCACATTGGCATTTATATTATCGATCGGATGTCAAAAGTACTCGAAACCGACGAGCATGTATGAAGAGACTGATGAATGTGGACGAAGCGAAAGAGGTATGTAAGTCTAGAGAGAACTGGCGCTCTATACTCTCTGCCTACCCCGTTAGGGACTTGGCGTGATGATATGTATGTATATGGTAATTGTGGTTTGTTATTACAACTCTGCCCAACGCTTTGAAAACTGAGGGAAATAATTTCAAATGCTTATTTTGGAAGGACTTAAGGACCTTATTTTCGCGAAAATCTTAATTAAGAGACCATCATTGAGATCTTTAAGAAAATCTTTTTGTTTGAAAACTCAGAAATAAATTGAATTTTCCCCAAATGACGGAGTAATATTTGAACGGAGGTAAGCGGTAACTCATTTTGTGCAGTTACTAGCCTTTACAAGGGACAGAGGGTTGCGCCCTCACCCCGTGTTCGAAAGGCTCTGGCGCAAGTTTGAGGAAAAGTTTTTCAAAGCATAACTTATCCATGGCTTTGCCATGACGTATAATTTCACCCGTTTCGCCAAAGACATATTTAAAAGCCAACGTGACAGATGGCGTCAAATCAAATTCATCGCTTATTTCTGAAGCCCATCTATTCATACGACTTTGTATTTCTTCTGAAATGTATGGCGTGATTATATGTATGTTTGTATGCGAGTTTCCTCTCGTTGTTTAATCTTCGTGGTGTGATATAATCACTATACTTAAAACTCATTGGTATAGTCGGGTTTCGAACTCATCTAGAGTTCGAAAGTGTATGTATTTTAATTTCGTGCCTGAGACCGCAGCCGTTATCTGTCTCGTAGGCCCTTAAATACATGTCGCTCAGACTGGAAGTGAGATTTTGTTCGTATCGTGAACCTTTGTGTGTAGTCATGAAGGTTTACGATGAAGGATACGCTTTAGTCTTTTAACTTGTTCCCAGCTGTGTTGATACCCTGAACGAAATGTTTTAAACTTGTACTCACTGGCGGCACACCTGTTAGGGGAGAGATTTTCACAGTCAAAAATATTTGTATCGCTCAAAAAAATATGTTTAAATTGCGTGATTTGGATACACACAAATGGTATTCAAATGCACTTGAAATTGCACTTTTTGCAGATTAATTAAAACCAAGAATCTGTAATAAATCTGGGGTTGAGTACAGTAATTAGTATCACCACAAGCTTAACGGTGAAGAGATCATCGAGACGAGATCTGTATGTATACGTTTGAGAAAAAAAAATTAAGTCGTATGTATATACATAAAGAAGTATGTATAACTATATATATAAGACCCATGGGTCTTATTTTATTTTTCTCAAAACGGCGAGGCGATTCGCCATCTGTCACGTTGTCACCTGAAAGATATCTCCGTCGAATACTGAGTGTGTGGGTATTACCTACACACCTCTGCCTATGCCTTCGGGGATCCTTGTAGAAAGGCGTATATTATTATAAAAATCTATGTTTATCATCCAGACAACTTATTCACGAATTAACAAGTCACTAATTACGTAAAGGTTGTACTATTGTTAGAATACAACGAACATACATCTTGCCAATTTCCACAATGTATAGGCAGAGATTAGAGCTATTCCTTATCCAATATTATACATACATATCGTCCGTCATGCCAAGGTAGGTAAAGTAACGCATTCACCGGAGTAGCCAGAAAGATATTATTTTATATTTTTAATTTAATTAATGGTTTCAAAATTAATATTTAAATTTGTACAGTTGACTTACTCTGTAATGAAGCAGAAGTTTGCCTAAAATATTGATTCAAAGTAACGCCCTGTTTCGTTTAAGCCTGATCCCTCCGCCCTGTAAATTAATAACTAATTTAAGGGCAGGACACCTCCAATTTGCATTACTTCCAAGGAGGGCGCGCTGTGATCAATCTTCCCTTTGATTAAACGATGTTTTAAAATTAAATCATAATATTGATAACTTTGAAATACGCAATAATGCCTTGGGGTTTATCAAAATCCCCATGTTTTATCTTATTTATTTTCGTATCGGCGCCCTGCGATTATACCTGCGTTAAATTAGCAAATGTTACACGAAAGGCTTCTGTCCGGGCCTTCACGTAAGATTTTTGTTCTGTGAAGTTTGTAGCATGTATGAAGAGACTGAATGTGGACGAAGCGAAAGAGTTATGTAAGTCTAGAGAGAACTGGCGCTCTATACTCTCTGCCTACCCCGTTAGGGAGTTGGCGTGATGATATGTATGTATGAAGTTTAAAATTTCTTCCCACTCGTTCCTGTAACTATAAAACTATATACTATGTAACTATATATACACGATGTAACTAACCAGACTTTACTTTATATACATTCTCTCACGACGATGCTATATAATTTTATATTTACTCGAATCTATTGATATAAATATATATATTAAATAGCTGTGCCCGCGACTTCGTTCGCGTAGAATTTAACAAAGAACATATTGACCAGTTTCTAAAATAAAAGTAGCCTAAGTTACTCCTTTTCCCGTCAAAATCGGTCTAGCCGTTTCAGATATTAGCCGGAACAAACAGCCAGACAAAAATTTTAAAATGAAAATTTTGGTAAAGTGCCGTGTATACTTCCATATGCAGTTAATAAAAAGTGGTTATTTAATATTACAAACAGACACTCAATTTTATTTATTTGTATGGATTAAGTAAAGTGATTAGCCGGACCACGAGCTGTACGGTGAAGGAAAACATCGAGTGGAAACCTGCATACGTTTAAATTCAAAGGCGTATGACAGTAGTCTTGCTTGAGTTACGGCGATGGCTTGTCATCTGTCATGTTGGCACCTAAAATATATATCTATCTACCTGTCTATACTACCTATACACATCTGCCTACCACTTCGGGTATCCTGTATGGCAAGGTGTGAGGATATACAATTAGTATTGGTTACAGGGTGAAAAAACGCTGTTCAAAATTATTGTAAATTGTATGTACAACAAAATATCGTAACCAAATAACACTTGTATGTCAATCAGTAACAAATTCTTAATTTATATGAAAGGTACTAGTCGGTTTTTAGAAAGTTGTTCTGAGTTACCAGTCTTAAGGTCCGTTTTCCCATTTTCCTTCTAGAACAGTGATATCTCATAATAACGCGAAAACTTTTCCCATTATGTTGCCAGTACAGCGTCGCATAGCAACGCACACTCACATGCCACTGCTAACGCACGTGATAAACATTACGCAATAGTTACAATATAGGTCAAGTTGTGTTGACACAAATATGAAAATGATAAATATGTATGTTAATAAAAAAAAGCATTTTCTGAATTCTCACACGTTGAAACGTGATCTCGGTGCGTCAATTACCTGAAACAATCACACGTTTTGTTAATTTAATTATGCAATAAATAATTCATATCGTATTACTATTCAGAATTATAATACCAATAAAATGTGAAGTCTCAAACATTGTCTCGAACACGTTAAGTGTTAAACAAGTTATACATACATACATATCATCACGCCGAATCCCTAATGGGGTAGGCAGAGAGTATAGAGCGCCAGTTCTCTCTAGAACCCCATACATTTATAATACAAATAGAATATAAGTATGTAAGTCTTGTTTGAGAAGAAATTAGACGTTTGTATGTATATATTGCTTGAGAACCGGCAAGGACTCGCCAAGTTGGCCCCAGCAATATTTCTCCGGCGAAAAGCGGGTGGGAAGAAAGTGTAGAAGGCTTGAAAAAATATATACGGGATATCCAATGTATATACGGGATATCCAATGTATATACAATAGATATCCCGTTTATTGAGGAAGCCTATCACCAAACTACTATCCAAGGAGACCAAGCAAACAGGCAGTGTACTAAATTAATACATAGACTACGCCACACAAACTTTAGGCACACGTAATGTGAAGTATCAAAATCAGACGCTCACGGGAGTGTTCCGCATTCGTCTGTCTGTACAGTCCCCGTTACAGACATTGCGAATAAATCATAAATGGCAACACAATACTGGCAAACGTTGGATGCCAACTGACTATCGCTTTTGTAAAGGAGCAATCTATCATGGTGTTGTTTTCATCATTTTATGGAAGCGCTGGGTTTTTTTTTTTTTTTTTATACAACAAGAGTGGCAAACAAGCATACGGCCCATCTGATGGGAAAGGGTTACCGCAACCTATTTACGCTCACGATACCGAAGTATCTCTTGCGCGTTGCCACTCTGTGTTCGGATAGTTATAGTGTGTTGGCAGCATAATGGGTTTAATCCCTCTGCTTCCAACACAATGTAACAATCCTCCCCCCTCCCCTTAAATTTGGAAACCTTATTCACCACGTAGGAACATAACACAATAAACTGTGTTCTTTGACTACGGACTTCTATAAGGTGGAGGTCCTGCCCCAGTCGGGCAGCTCCGAATTCGAACGGGAAACCCGTTATGCCCTACCTCTCTTAGTTATGTCATATGGAAATAACTACCAGAAAAACTACATTAATGAATATGACAGTGCCATCAAGGAAGACATACATACATATCATCACGCCAAGTCCCTAACGGGGTAGGCAGAGAGTATAGAGCGCCAGTTCCCTCTAGACTTACATACCTCTTTCGCTTCGTCCACATTCATCAATCTCTTCATACATGCTCGTCGGTTTCGAGTACTCTTAACGTTCCCGTCCTTCAGAGTCCGATCTATTTGATCCAGGTAGTTGGAACGTGGCCTTCCTCTGCCTCTTCTTGCACACACTTTTGCTTTGTATATCTGTTTCGTCAATCTTTCTTCACTCATCCTTTCTATGTGTCCAAACCAACGAAGACCAATCAAGGAAGACGCGTCCCATTATTCTTCCTCATAGATTATAGTGCAAGTGTGCAACCTTACACTTATGTATCCCGCACACTGATTTTATCTAACTGCACACGCACATTACAATTAATAGACTCGCATCCCGCGACCACCTCGACTAGAAATTTGTGGGGCACGTCTTCGTGGTTGGCACTATCTATATCATCACGCCGAGTACCTCACGCTGTAGGCAAAGAGTAAAGCTCCAGTTCTCTCTAGAAGTCTAGACTTAGTCTCTTCATACATTCGCGCCGGTTTCGAGTACTGTTTACGTTTCCATCCTTGAGTATTCTTACGATTTGGTCTAGGTGGTTGGAACTTGCTCTTCCTCTGCCTCTTCTTGCACACACTTTCGCTTTGTATATCTGTTTCGTCAATCTTTCTTTACTCATCCTTTCTATGTGTCCAAACCAACGTAACATGCCTTAAACAATTTTTTTAGCTTATACAGCGTTTTCTTTTTGGACCAAAGAAATCTTTATATTTTGTACTGAACCTTAATCGTGTATTTAGAAATAGCTGTCAAATAAATATCAACGGACATTTCCACACCAAAATAAAGAAAGTATTAACACAAAGTCGTTCCCGCGAAGTGACGCGCAATTTTTCCCGCGCTAAGCCCCCTTCGTCGAATTTCATCGGGAACAGTTCCGGGACGTCAATCAGGTCTCCCGCCATTTTTCACTGACATTTAGAGGAAGGAAACTTTTAAAAAATAGAGTACAAACGTGAATCTGGGCGTGTGGCTTCGCGATATCGATGGCTGTGATGCATATTTCATTTTGTTGTCGCTCGTGGGTAGGAGGCGATTTTTTAAAGAGAGTAATGTTGGAGGTTACTTCGCGTTGTTGACAGTGTCATTATCTTAAAGGATTGTCGTAAATGTTTGCGCATTTGGTCCTGCACGAATGAGAATAGTCGTTAGAAGATTGGATTGGCTGATTGGATGAAGGGTACAAAATGCTCTGCCCAATACGGCACCGTACGAGAGGAAGTACCTTTCTTTGGGACCTAGCCTGGTAGTTTCGTCTCCGATCTCGATACCGATTGGCTCCTTTAATTCAGATTTTTACAAATATACTAGCTGACCCTTTCAGTTCTGACCCCATCCAGTCTCGCATAGTTAGGTAAAATATATTTAATCTGGAACACGATCGCAGCGCCACCTATCGGGTCGAACTGTCAATCTAAGTCATCCTTTAATCCACTCTGAACGCAATTAATACAATCGGGTCATACTCCCCGCATCCCGTGACCACCTTGAGTAGAAATTGGTGGGGCGCGTCTTCGTAGATGGCACTGTCAATAACATGTTCGCATCATATGATACACATATACAGAAAACACCGTCGCTATCAATACATTTTTTTAACCCAAATAAATCCTATTTGGAACATTATCGTTCACAACCCACAAACAAACTTTGTATTCATAGGCAACAAAGTTTTCTGGCTTTGATAAAAATTTGACAGTCCCTTACAAACATAAAACCCCTGCATAATATAAGTTTAACACCCGTAAAACACACAAAAAGCCACCTGACTCCATTAGACTGAGCAATAAATTTAACAGTTCGATTAAACTATCACATTCAAAGGGAGACTGAGAACAATGGTGACGTGTTGTTTCCGATATGGAAGGAAAGGAAACACTGTAGCGTGTTAAATGTCACTTTTTTTTTGTATATATACTGTACAGTCACTTGGGTTGGGTCTGTCACGAGTTTGGTTAACAGAATTTTAGCATTACGCGGTCCGTCAGTGTCAGGCACACTTCTTTGTTAACTGTGAATTGTTGATTTTAAATGTAGGTATATAATTCGCTTTTGCACGCGGTGTGGCTCTTGCTAATCTAGATTTTTTGGGGTATAACAAATTTCCTTTCGTGAACCCTTGAAATTATTGGCTGTTAATTTAGCCATGTCATTAAACTCACGCTCACAGTGAGCGTGAGTTTTAAAGGTTATGATACAATTTGTATTTATACCGCGTTCGAGAGTGTACACTCGTACTCACACTAACCTTATTTATTTCTGTTGTAATGTAGGAGACATTATTACTAAAGCAAATCTCGAGTTAAAAAAAACAAGATCTAGATAAATTTTAAGTGTTTATTGTTTAATTCACCGACTCTTTTGGATGACAAAATTTGTACATATCTATGTAAGCATATACTTCACAAATACATTCAAATTGGTTGCAACACGAATTCATTATAGTTTAAAATCCACCGTTATTTCTAAACTAATGCGTTATTCCGCACGTATTTTAAAAATCCCATAGGAAACGGAAACACGATCGTTCGATTTTCAAATCCGGCGCGCTAATTCGTGCGCGGCGAGATCAAAGCATTACGCCCGGCCAATTACGATGCTGCGTGTGCGCAGCTAAGCAGTCCATTTTGAATTGCGTTGTTTGCTGAACAACAAGCAAAGCAGGAGAATCAGCGGAAATACATTAACCTGGAGATTCACTTTCTTCTTACACCTCAAGAGCTATACGAAACGCCACCCTAATGAACGTATATAAGGAAAATACTATTTTTGGATATTGCTGGCACAAAAACTAAACTAAATCTATTAATCTAGTTAATTTTCTTGTCTTATCTTAAGCCATGGTAGCAGAGTGATTCAATTAGTTGCCTCCAACACTAAGATTGCAAGTTCAAATCCCGACTGTACAATGAGTTTTTCTGAACTTAAGTGCAGCTTGAAATCCTTGTATCTCGAACCCCTCGGCCACGACGGCTCTTCTTTCTTCTTCTATATAGGTTAGTTAGTTTAATTCTCAGTGTGATATATCAATAAAGGCCCATCCTGTTTAGCGTGAATCAAAATCATAATCTCATAATGAATTTGTTTCTTACTTCGATGGTAATACGTCGCAGCAAACTCATGCCTTAAGCCTCGCTGTTCCGCGTATTAGCTAGTGTCAATGTTGCAATATCGGCCCGATATAATCGCGCGACCATTATGTAACGGGAACTAGTAATAGATAGAGTTACAAGTAACCACAACACTATTTGGGAACAGTTCGTATTAATTGGTATACTAAAAGAATAACTAAAGAAGTTAAACTTATATTATGTATAGCTTGAGTAACGGCGATGGACTCGCCATCCGTCACGCTGGCACTTAAAATATATCACTGAGGGAAAGTGAGTTGGTTCTACTTACATACCTCTGCCTACCCCTTGCAGAGTAACCATGGAGTTTCTTGCCGGTTCTTCTCCATGGAAACGACCTACCCTAACCGTGCACCTTCGGCGTTTAATAAGTGCCTATCTAGGCCTACGTTAAATAAAAATATAAGTCATGAAGATGTATATGACATACATATCATCACGTCGAGTTTCTAGAGGGGTAGTCAGAAGATATATATATATACGCATGAATGAGCCAGATAAAGCGCACGAGGTCTGTAAGTCTACATAACTGGTTGTATTCTTCTTCTAGCGTGATGATAGATAATATCTATCTTCGGTAAAGTTCTTTATCGTTTCTGTCACACCTTACGCATTTATGATATAAGTTACCACTCTATTACGAATTATAATGTTTATTTTGGTATTCTAGAAAACCCAAAAATACCACCCACACCTCGACTCAGCTCTCAATAATCTGTTTTCTTTTAAGTTTCAGACGAAAGCTATGAAATAAGTGCATTTATTTTGTGGCACATCGTCCTAATTGTACCCACGGGGTATGCGGGGTGACAATAACCCTCCTTTGCTTCGCCGATGTCGGATAGAAATAGATTTTATGACACCAACTGAAGTTACTCGGAGAGTTCGCGTGTCACTTTCAATTTATTGAGGTACGAGGGATCTTTTTGAAGTATTTTCAATGTCAGCTTTACTTTAAAAGATGCCTTTTGAGCGGGTTCTTATTTAAACTAAAAGAACCGAAAGAAGAAAGAACTATATCGAACGGGTATTACATTACATCTGTCATTATTGACGGTGTCTATTGGTTAGAAGCTCCTGACTGCGAAATTTTAGGTCGCGGGTTCGAATCCTGTGAGGGCTGATATTTGTGTGATGAACACGAGTATTTGTACCTTAGTCTTGGATGTGCTATGTATTTATGTGTATATCTATCTATATAAGTAAATATATAGTTGTCTAGTTACCATAAGACAAGCTTTGCTTAATTTTGGGCTAGGTCAATTTGTGTGGAATTGTCCCCGGGTATATATTATTATATTTGTAAAATCTGATGTTTAGACTTGCTTGTAAATATGTACTACATCAATCAATTCATGGATTGATTATGTATTAAAGCACGAGCTTTACGGTGAAGGTCAAGATCGAGAGGAAACGTACGCAACGTTACTGATGAAACTCATAGTCGTGATTGACAAACAGTGATGGACTCGCCATACGTCACGTTTACCCTTATAATATATCTCCGGCGAAAAGTCGGTGTGGGGTAGTACACGACTGCCTAACCCGACAGGGAACTTAGTGGGTAGGCGTGAAGGTATGAATATATATACACACACATATCTAATATATATATATCACTCATCAGAAAAATCGAAACACCTTGCAGGTCGAGTGAATAATATGAGGTATCATCTAGTATTAAACGAATTTTGAGATACAATATATTCCTAAATATATTTTTTTTCTGATATATATATATATATCCTCACGCCTTCCCACAAGGGTCGCAGAAGGGGTAGGAAGAGGTGTATAGGTAATACCCACACACCCACTTTCCGCCAGAGGTATATTAGGTGCCAACGTGACAGATGGCGAGTCCATCGCCGTTACTCAAGCGCGACTATACATACGCCTTAATAATAAATATATTTTTTTTCTGATAATCCTTACAAAACATAAACTTGCAAGGTGTTGCAATTTTTCTGATGAGAAGTGTTCATAATATACTTACCATTCGTCAATGAAGTTCATACAGCCAACGTGAAACGCTCAATCAAAAGTTCCATGTAGCATACACTCCAAGCTTTGAAAAGAGAATCTCACTAATGGTGAAAGAGATTTATGTACAGCCTCTAGTATCAATTAAAATAATTACTCGGCGTTTCACAATTGTAGCCAATGTCAAACACATTCAGATTCATTGACTAGTTTCGAAACGATGCAACGTTTCGAAACTAGTCAACGTTTCGAATCTTCACTATTAATTGCTCGCTCACCCGCATATATTACGGCTGTGTCCACACGCGTTTCAATTGAATTTCGTTGGTAGTTCTTTTATAATTATATAATACGTCCTCACGCCCTCGCAGTCTGCCATAAATGTCCCCGAACGGGTAGGCAGAGGTGTATAGGTAGTATCTACACACACTTTCCGGCAGAGATATATTTTAAGTGCCAACGTGACAGATGGCAAGTCCATCGCCATCAAATACTGATGAATGCAGATGAAGCAAAGGGGTCTGTAAGTTTAAGAAGACTTACTCTCATTGCCTATTGACTCGGGGTGATGATTTGACCCCTGGGTCCTTTGTTAGAAGCATGAGGGACTAATGGATCATACTTCTACCAGGATTGATTGGGGAATTTTGGAAACTTGCTTACCGCAGAAACAACGCTACCCAGAAGCAAAGATTTTACTGTGACTTATATTTGATAAGCAACTAAGATTGCTTTGAATTTAGCTTCTATTCGAGTGCAATAAGTGCGAGAATTGCGTGAGGCAAATGTAAAATCGCCGACACGAGTCTGTCTAGAAAGTTTGGAGCGGTACGTGTCATCTGACGGCAAACTGCTTTAATTTACTACAAGAACAATCCATTTGCTCACTCAAAAACTTTAAGGGTACCAGAATATTTTATTCTTCATCCATTTCGTATGCAATTTTTTCAGCGCCAATTTATGATATTCATTTCATTCATTTACAATAACAACAATTAAGAATAATTGTTGTTATTGTAAATACTCGAAACCGACGAGCATGTATGAAGAGACCGATGAATGTGGACGAAGCGAAAGAGGTATGTAAGTCTAGAGAGAACTGGCGCTCTATACTCTCTGCCTACCCCGTTAGGGACTTGGCGTGATGATATGTATGTATGTATGTATGTAAGAATAATTAAGAATATTAAGACAACTGTGTAACTAAGTAAGTATTTACAGATAAAACATTTGACCCAAATCGGTATCCCGCGGCAACGTGCCAAGAAGACTAGCAGCATTGCCACACTGGATAGCAATGCTGATTTTCTGATCAATTTCCCAAATTAACAATAAGTCTTTGTCCCAGAAGGGGTAAGCAGAGGTGTGTAGTACCCAGACACCCAAGATAAATAAATAAATACGTATTGAGGTACTCGATGTTATAAATGCATGCATACAAATATTCTTCATGAATATAGATGCTATAAAGTGTGGAATCGAATGCAACCATCTCCTGATTAGAGACATTTGTAAGAAATAAAAAAAAATATACCATTAACTAAGTCCATATGTAATGATCAGATTACCGCATTATTTCAGCCGAATATTGAGTAAATCCTTAGACAGTATTAAATAAGTCAACGTCTAAATTTGGCCAAGCTCCGGTCTACACGCTCGGAATCTCTAAGTGCTCTCTGCATTTTCTTTGTCGCCATAAATAGAGGCTTGTACAGGCTAATAGGGTTGGCACGCTGTAGAAAAATATATACTGCAAACAAATTTGTTTGTATGTTTGGACGTGCCGATATCCGAAACAGTTCATCTTAATATCTATTGAAGGTAATTTACTAAAACCATGGTACCGGTAATTATACATGTGAATATTACACGAGTAAGCCAGGGAGGCACAGCTGGTAGAGAACATAAGAGTGTGGGGACATGTCGTTATAATAGTCATCTTTCATATAAAGTATGCAGATTCAAACTCAATCGGTATAAATGCATTTTTTCTGAACTCAATCATGGTTTTTATTGAAAGTTAAGGAAAAATTATACATGACAGTAAATTATATACGTCTGGAATATATTTGTGAAAATATTGTTGATTAATATGATATACATAATGGATTGACGAGCCGTTGTGGCCGAGAAGTTACAGCAGTCGCATCTAACACCAAGATTGAAAGTTGTAATCCCGACTATACCAATGAGTTTTTCTGAACTTAAGTAGAGTGATTCATCACACCACAAGCTTTACGGTAAAGGACAACATCGAGAGGAAAACTGCATACGTTTGAGGAGCAATTCAAAGGCGTATGTATAGTCGTGCTTGGCGCCTAAAATATATCGAATAGTGGGTACTACCTGCACACCTCTGCCTACCCCTTCGGAGAGAGGTGAAGATATAAAATATATTATTATAAAATATTGCTAACATGAAATTACTCACTTGTGGCAGCCCTGTGTAAAGGCATCGTCCGCAGTTGCACCAATAAAGAGAGTTAAATAAACATTTCAGTATTTGAACAACTATTGGACGGCTGTTTATCAAGTAAAGTTTAGTACAAATTAATAACTGTATGAAGGGAATCTTCAGAAGATGAAGAGCTATTGTTTCGTTGTCATTTAATAAGCAAGGTTATATTTTTGGAGTCTAGTTGTGCGTCGCGATTTCGACCGCGTGCATTTGTTTTCATTGATAGTTTATTTTTAAACTAACTGTACCCGCGACTTCGTCGGCGTGACTTTTTTATCTTTGGTAAAAAAAAAATCTATTAAAAGTATCCTATGTTACTTTTAATACCTCCAAGAATATGTGTACAAAGTTTCATGATGATTGGTTAAGTAGTTTTGACGTGAAAGCGTAACAAACAAACTTACATTCACATTTATAATATTAGTAAGGATAATAATCTATCTATATAAAATATTTATCAAATTCATAAATTTCATCCAATTTCGTTCAGCCGAGCTGAAGTCTTCCGTATCTCGTCGTATCAGGATCAAACGCGTCATTAATTTGAAACGGCGATGGACTATCCGATTTAGGAACCTAAAACATATACCACCGACAAAAAGTGGGTTCCTACCCACTTTTTGTCGGTGGTATATGTGTATCTAAGCACCTCTGACCACCCCTTTGGGCATCCTTGTGGGAAGGTGTGAAGATCATATATACATACATACATATATAATACACATATATATAAATGAGAAACTGGGTTTTGTTTAAAAGTAAAAGTGTACATTCATACAACATTAACGTTGATTGTTGAACATTGGATCACGTCCGTCGATCATTATTTTGTGGAAGTCTCCCAATTAGGGTCACCGTATACCGTACAAATGATTTTGTTGTTCTTTGCCATTGTTCACTCAGAGTTTTGGTGGTAATTTAGTTTGGTTTGAACTTCTAAGGTATATATTTTGCTTTAAATAATAGGACATCAATGAAAAGGAATTTTGGAGGTTAATACTTGGGTATTTTTGAACAGTGATATATAAAAAAAAACATCGTAAGGGAATTCCAAATTGTATGATGATGAAGGTTGTTAAGTCTTTGCCTGCTCCTTGTGGAACATTCTATGATGAGAAAATTAACAAACGGTTGGTCGTTTAGTTGTAATTTCCAGCCAGTACTACTGTTAAGTCTAATATAGGTTTTATTCTCAAACTGTTCATTCAGTTAAAATACCTTCCCACAGTATCAGTTCCGTGCCCTATCAATGGACCATTAGAAAATAAGGTGCGCGTTCCAAATGTCTGCCATAAAATATTTCCGCTCGATCGGCGTCCACCATTTAGGGTAAGCGTACCGAATAGTATACATGGTTTTTGCTAAACTAATCTCAACCTTATAGTTGTGGGATAAGACTTTTACCACAATGAAAATGTTAGGTACTTATTCCATTGTGGTAGTTTCATAGTTTGAGAAGGGTATACCTATATAGGTACTTATATAAACTTATTTTAGACTTCTAACTTATATAAATAATATAATATAATATATCCTCACCCTTGCCACAAGGGTCCCCGAAGGGGTAGGCAGAGGTGTATAGGTAATACCCATACACCCACTTTCCGCCGGAGGTATATTCAGGTGCCAACGTGACAGAAGGCTTGTCAATCGCCGTTACTCCAGCACGACTATACATACGCCTTTGAATTTCTTCTCAGATGTATGCAGGTTTCCTCTCGATGTTTTCGTTCACCGTAAAGCTCGTGGTGTGACTAATCACTGTACTTAAGTTCAGAAAAACTCATTGGTACAGTCGGGATTCGAACTTGCGACCTTTGCGTCGCAGGCAACTGCTCGAACCACTCGGCCACCACGGCTTTTTTTACTTCTTACGACTTCTAACTTAAAAATATATATTTTTTCTATTTGTACGTTTGTATAGAAAGTAGTATTCCGGTTGTTATGAAGTGAAATGCACTATGTTAGTAATAAGTAATAAGTTTCAGATAAAAAAAACTCTCTTAGACTATAAAAGGGAAAGAGATAATAGTAAAATCTACGAAAAGCTCTCGTTTCACTGAATGTAGTTCAACACAGTCAACATAGTAGAGTTTATTAGTCTGCCGAACCGAGTTTAGTACATTTTGCGAAACTGCTAAACACAGTAAACGTCGGCAATATTCGTACTTTATCGGCAGTTTCCGTAAACGACTCGCCTATGGAGAATCGAATACGATAACATCTAAACAGTATATAGGCTTGGAAAATAAAATCGAATAAGGCCAGTTACGAAGCGTTACATATACAAACAAATGTAAATACATATGTATATCAGTACATACATACATATCATGACGCAGGGAAGAATTGAGCGCCAGTTCTCTCTAGACCATACCTCTTTCGCTTCGTCTACATTCATCAGTCTGTTCATACATGTTCACCGGTTTCGAGAACTCTCGACTGACCCGTCTTTGAGTGTCCGTTCGGTTTGGAGTATTATTAAATATATTAGTACATACATACATATCATCACGCAGTGTCGCACGAGTCCCTAACAGGTATATCATTAAATAGTAAGTATATGATTAGTCACACCACGAGCTTTACGGTGAAGGAAAACATCGAGAGGAAACCTGCATACGTCTGAGAAACAATTCAAAGGCGTATGTATAGTCGTGCTTGAGTAACGGCGATGGACTCGCCATCTGTCATGTTGGCACCTAATATACCTCTGGCGGAAAGTGGGTGTGTGGGTATTACCTATACACCTCTGTCTACCCCTTCGGGGACCCTTGTGGGAAGGCGTGAGGATATATTATATATAAAAAAAACTAATGTTACATAACTTACGTTGCAGACGTTAAGAACGTAACAAATCTAAATATATCCCACAAGGGTCTCTAAAGGGGTGAGAAGAGTTGTTCATGAAAAATACCTTAGAATTACTTCTCAATCGTATGCAGGTTTCCTCTCTATGTTTTCCTTAACCGTAGAGCTCGTGGTGTTATTTGGGATTCGCCTTCTAGTGTAAATTGTATTCATAAGTGTATCTTTCACACTCCCCGGAGCCACATACCCAAGTTGGGTTAGACATTTCCATTCGCGACACGTCTGTTTGATGAATGATACGGCCATTGCCGAATATTCCGCGTCACGGATCGTAATCAGGTGACAAATTTTATTTGAATATATTTTGCTGACTTCTACTTAATATATACTTTAATAGTTATGCCTTGCGGATTCACTCGCGTATAACCATATTTTTCTACAAGAAACAACAATTTTCATGTTTTGTAGCTAGCCAGGCCTTTCTCAATAAACGGGCTATCTAAGAACCTAAAATAAATTGCGCGTTCAACCAAATAAACAAACTGCTGTACAGTATGAATATATATATCCTCAGGCCTTCCCACAAGGGTCCCCGAAGGGGTAGGCAGAGGTGTATAGGTAATACCCACCCACTTTCCGCCAGAGGTATATTAGGTGCCAACGTGACAGATGGCGAGTCCATCGCCGTTACTCAAGCACGACTATACATACGCCTTTTGAATTTCTTTATCAGACGTATGCAGGACTTACTCACAATGTTTTCCTTCACCGTAAAGCTCGTGGTGTGACTAATCACTGTACTTAAGTTTAGAAAAACTCATTGGTACAGTCGGGATTCGAACTTGCGACCTTTGCGTCGCAGGCAACTGCTCGAACCACTCGGCCACCACGGCTCTATGAATAAATTGTTATTAATTTTATCGAAATTCAATTCAATTCTCGTCTGTCCTCACTAGGTTGTACTAAGTTAAATTTTCTATTATGTTCTGTTAAACTGTTATATTAACATACAAAATTTGTTATAATTTTTCTTGGGCTGTATATACTAACAAACTAATTATGCTCTTGTTCGTCTATTGCATACCATCGCTACCTTTAATAAATAATAGTGGCGCTCACCATATGCATATATATCTATCTTGTAAATTGATAATCGTATAAGTGTTACTATGTTGGTGGCATTTAAATAAATAAATATCGATGATATTGACTGCATTTTTTAACTATATACTTACTATATAGGCGAAAGCAGCAACAGAGATATCACACGCGCGATCGGAGTTACAATGCCAGCAATTTAAAGAAATAACTGATCTCGTTCCTGCCTGCGCAGGTATTCCGTGTACATATTTGGAAACCTTACTCGTGACTATTTATTTGTGATTGAAAAAATGTGAAAAACTAAGGAACTAATAAAAATATTGTAACTTTTCAATGGACTCGCCATCTGTCACGTTGGCACCTAATATACCTCTGGCGGAGAGTGGGTGTGTGGGTATTACCTATACACCTCTGCCTACCCATTCGGGGACCCTTGTGGGAGGGCGTGAGGATATATTATATATATATACATATATATTTTATATCTAAAAGTTTGTCGTTGCTGCACAATAATTGTTTGTAGCTCTTGAGAGCTTTATTTAAAATCAATAAAGGTTGAATAACATGATCCTGGCTGGAGGCCTAGGTCTCGCCATTGACCGGTTAAGTAGCAAAAGTTCCCGGAACTCACGCTACGAGAGACAATGCAAAAAAAAAAGAAATCAAATGATAATTATAAGTTTAAAACGTATCTATTAAATAAATAAAGTAACCGCTAACATTCAGTGTCACGTGTCACATTCAAGTTTCATTACGACTGTTATTTAATTGAATGTTAGTTTGTGCGCGATGTAAGTACTTAATATTAATAGTACACGTCTATGTACCCTATAAAATCGGCAGAACTTTAAGGGGATGCCGTGGCCTTTCATCTCTGGCGTATTATCAAAAGCGACATTAATTGCCGCACTAAAGTTGCTTTCCGGCGTTCAGTAGGTACCTTGTTGTCGGCCCTATGTCTTCGTCTCTGTCATTTTACATTGTTAATCTGACGTTTGTAAAAAGGCTGTTGTCTAAGGAGAGTAAAATAACTTGGCAGTGTAAAAATGAACGTTGCAATAAGAAGAATGATTGACTGCACTCATTAGTCTCATTATACATGCTCGCCGCTAAAGCGTTCTTTTTTTTTTTTTTTTTTTATTTATTTAATCTTACTAACATCTTTCTTTTCTTGTCTCTTCTTCGTGTGGGCGATTGGTTAGATACAGGTAGTTAGAACGCGGTCTTCCTCTGCCTCTTCTTTCATACACTTTCGCATTGTAAATCTGTTTCGTCAATTTCTAGACTCATTCTTTCTTATGTCCAAACAACAGTATCAAGCTTTCTTCGTCTCAAAAATTCCCACGTTCAAAGCAGTTGCTTCGCTTCCCTTCATTGCGGATTCGATCTCGTGTCGTTACACCGTACTATTTCCATACTTTTGATGACATACTGAGGATACGCTCCCGGATACCATGAAGTCGGTGTTGATGGTTGAGGCTGGTGTTGATGTATTCTTCTCCTTATTTCTTCGAGAAAGAGTAATAATATCCATGCTTACATCGTCATACAATACTCACACACACACTCATACACAATAGTTAAACTAAAAAACCACTGCGAGGTTAAGGTCCCCAAGGTAACAATCAGAGTCTATTGTCCTCAAAATCCCTTGCAGGAAACAATGTTGCCATGAATGTTTAAAACAACATAAAACATTTGCCAAGACCTTTGTATTTAATGGCGTATTTTATAGTCTTTGCAAATGGACTTTGGTGACCAAAACTCGTTATAAATTGTCAGACTGAAATGAATCTCTTTCATGAAATCAATAACCTTTTCTCATCTACTTTCAACAGGGTGATAGCTTGGAAAGCTTTTATAGTTAGCCGACTACCAGACATGAAGTGTGCGTGAGTGCCACATTTGAAATGATAAGCATGGGAAATATAAAAATACAAGCTGTACCCCGTAGTTTCACCCGCGGAAAATTTAATTGATCGTTAAATAAAATACATACAGCCTATGTATAAATCCAGCTAATCTATCCCTATGCCAGATGTGGCACAGTCGGGATTCGAACATGCAGTCTTTGCGTTGAACCGCCATCATAGTTATCATCATCATCATCATCATCAGCCCACTCTAGTCCACTGCTGGACATAGGCCTCCCCTAATGAGCGCCATAGCGCCCTGTCTTCAGCTTGCCACATCCAGCATCTGCCAGCAGTCCTTCGCAAATCGTCATCCCACCTGGTCGGAGGGCGTCCTACACTACGTTTGCCTAGTCGTGGTCTCCACTGAAGAACACGGTTACCCCAGCGGTTGTCGGTTCTTCGGTATCATAGTTATATATTGATATAACTGTTAACAAAACCCAGTTTCGGCGTACTGTAATTTTAAACATGCTTGAGATGAGTCAAGTAGCCAAGATAAGTGTTGCAGAGCGTTAGAGAAAATCCCACACAAAACAAAACAAATTCAACAATATATTGAGGCCGCTTTCGTTTTAAAAAAGTTCGTGACACACTGCACGCATTAAGGAATGGTTCTGTACATTTGGCTGCATGTATACATACATACATATCATCACGCCAAGTCCCTAACGGGGTAGGCAGAGAGTATAGAGCGCCAATTCTCTCTAGTCTTACATACCTCTTTCGCTTCGACCACATTCATCAGTCTCTTCATACATGCTCGTCAGTTTCGAGTACTAATGAAATCGATGTTTACGCGGGTGACACCGCGGAACACATTTAGTATATCATGTAGTCTGCTACAAAAAAAACTGCCTATCCGATACTAAATACTTTTTTACCCCTACCCCGTTAGGGACTCGGCGTGGTGATATGTATGTATGTGTATGTAATTTTATGTAGATTCTACATCATCATCATCATCATCATCATCATCATCAGCCTACTCTAGTCCACTGCTGGACATAGGCCTCCCCTAATGAGCGCCATAGCGCCCTGTCTTCAGCTTGCCGCATCCAGCATCTGCCAGCAGTCCTTCGCAAATCGTCATCCCACCTGGTCGGAGGGCGTCCTACACAACGTTTGCCTAGTCGAGGTCTCCACTGAAGAACACGTTTACCCCAGCGGTTGTCGGTTCTTCGCGAGATATGGCCGGCCCACTGCCACTTCAGCTTGCTAATTCTTTGAGCTATATGAGATTCTACATACTACTGTCTAATGTGACAAAGAAGGATCTCTAAAAGTAATGTGCCTATGTGAACAAAATTAAATGTGAACAAGTAATGTAGAGCGATATTACCATAAGATATAGCTAGTTGTCAACGCAAGACAATAAGACCACTCTACATACTAAGCAGTTTAACATGTCAATAGTTGCAGTTTCCCCGTGTAACCACTTACTACTTACGCACGAGATAAATACGAGACACAACTTAAGTAACCGACTCGAACTTGAAAAGGGCGTAAGGCTGTATAATATAGATACAAGCATTTTTGTTAACTTTAACATAGGTGGCAAACCATCCTTTTTGAGATGGAGATCAGGAAATAGAACAGTTATCTTCAAGGAGTTATAGGTTTTGTATATATCCTCATGACGATGCAATAAAACAAATATCTTCAAAGATAACAAAATTACATTATTAACAGGAGTAATAGCCACTCTGAAACATGGTTTACGAGTCCTTTTTGAAACGATTAATAAGATTAAAAAATAAAAACGTGTAGCCGTGGTGGCCGAGTGGTTCGAGTAGTTGCCATTCAAAGGCGTATGTATAGTCGTGCTTGAGCAACGGCGATGGACACGCCTATCACGTTGGCACCTAATATACCTCTGGCGGAAAGTGGGTGTGTGGGTATAGGTAATCCTATACACCTCTGCCTACCCCTTCGGGGACCCCTCTTCGGGGACCCTTATGGGAAGGCGTGAGGGTATATTATATTAAAATAAAAACGTTGTTAGATTTTACAAGTATAACTTCATCGTGACGAGGAAATTAAAACAGCACAGAATCTCCATACATACCTTTATTGAAAATCCTCCCCATTTTTTTACTTTAATAAAGGCTTTTTAGTCGGTATCCTCTCTCCCTCACAAGTAAATCTCAATTAACGATTACGTAAAGCCACGTACAGACAGGGACAAGGGGGCTTGTATATCGAAGGAACAAAGGGCGCCGGCAAATGACCAAAGTGGATTGGTGTAAGGATAAGGTGAGGCGTGCACTGAGATGGCGGAGTATTGAAATAATATACTGAGAAATACTTTTTCGTATTTTTTAAAACATTGGTTATCGAAAACAGTATTATGATAAAGATTACGAAGAATATTAATTAAGATAATAATTTAGTATGCTTGGAGTTCTGTGAGAAGACTGCGTGAAAGTGCTGAATATTTTTTGTATTATTAGCGTAAGTCGTTCTACTATAGTAAATAAATAAATGATTTTGAACTAGCTGCGCCTTGCGTGCGATTCAACTGACAGATAAATGGTAATAATATTTTCTGTTGTCCGTGAGGTACGAGGTATATATATATATGTGTAAATAAAAACCAAACCTATATAACAACTTAATTCAACAATCTAATAAATCGTGACGCTATAATATAATATATAATAGAATTAGAATATCCTAAATAGAGTTATATGAGCCATTTGGTTCAAAATAATGAAGTTCAGTGTCCGTCGAGCCTAACCTGCCAATTATAGCCGCAAGATAACTACAAAGAGGCGGCAGTTAACGTAAACAGTTGGTTGGCGATCATCATATGTTTTCTTTTGATGAACTGTTTATATTATGTCTGCACCCAAACCATTTCGTTGAAAACATCGTTCCTAGCTTAAGGTGCTTTTCTAACGCGGTACTTAATCTGACATAATGAAGTAATTTGTCGGTGCGTTTGAAGAAGAAGTAATTTTAACATAACACTCAAAGTTTCTCAGAAAATAGAAGATTTGTAGTCTAGAAGTTATAGGGCGTTGTGAATATATCCTTACGACGAAAACTAAAGGTAAAGTCAGCTGTTGAACCTGCAATCTTAAACTCGGCCGCCCGTACCCTGACGCACCATATTAATTCTATGGAAACGTATTCCATTGGATAAAGGCATAGAATTATCGTATGATTGTACATAAAGAGTAATTAATTCAGACTGAACACGTTTTCCAACCGAGTGAGTAGATTACGACCTTCGGTAGTCACGACTTAACATGCAGGGTATACATATGCAATACAAAGGATGCTAGGAAAGGGAATGGTGCTTGGAAGATATGACAAGAACTTGGAACAGAAACTCAGTATCCAAAATGTAAATATTTTGATACTTTAGTGCTATGTTGGTATCGTTTGGATAACGAGTTGGACAGATGTTTTATTTTTCTAATTTATTTAATTTTTATAATCCCGCTGAAGGCAAATATTTGTGTGATGAACACGAGTATTTGTACCTTAGTCTTGGATGTCCTATGTATTTAAGTATATATCTATCCAGATAAGTAAATATATCGTTGTCTAGTTACCATAACACGAGCTTTGCTTAATTTGGGACTAGGTCAATTTGTGTGGAATTGTCCCAGGTATTTATTATTATTTTTAGTTTAGGTAAGTAACGTAATTTTATTAGTTTTTTTTTCGGCCAGGAACCCTCGACGAATATCAAAATAACTGTAATTTTTTCTCAATGTATATGAAGAATATTTACGGTACTGATAATACTTAAATCAATTTCGATTATAAGATCAGTAATTCTCCATTTAGAAGACTAACGCACGGTTATTGTATAATAACCGTGAGCCGTGGTGGCCGAGTGGTTCGAGCAGTTGCCTGCGACGCAAAGGTCGCAAGTTCGAATCCCGACTGTACCAATGAGTTTTTCTGAACTTGAGTACAGTGATTAGTCACACCACGAGCTTTACGGTGAAGGAAAACATCGAGAGGAAACCTGCATACGTCTGAGAAGAAATTCAAAGGCGTATGTATAGTTGTGCTTGAGTAACGGCGATGGACTCGCCATCTGTCACGTTGGCACGTAATATACCTCTGGCGGAAAGTGGGTGTTGGGTTATTACCTATACACCTCTGCCTACCCCTTCGGGGACCCTTTTGGGAAGGCGTGAGGATATATTATTATTATTATTATTATTGTATAATATAACGTTCATCATGCTTCGTGCTAAAGGCGTCGAAAGAATCTTAGAAGGAAAAAGAGTGTTAATCATATAGGGAGGTCAAAGAGATTGCCCTCGACAGAAGCAAATGGAAGGAATTGTATCAGAAAACCAACAAGAGCCCAGCTCATCATTTTTGTGATGATAACATGCCGATATGATGCGGATGATGTAAAAGGAACGGGAGAATTTAATATTCCGTGACCTATCAGACCCTAAGCAACAAAACAAGCGATTGGCCTCACTAACAACATTAAGCTTAAACACAACCTTGCAGGTGTTCGCTAACGAGATGCAAGGCTATCTACGAAAGGCGATTACCACCTATCTGAGATATTTGACGAATACATTGATACACGCGTTAAATACTATTATATAATCAGCTCGTTTTTTTAAAGTCAGCTAAAATACATTAAGTGAAGCAAGGCTTCGTATCCTGTTTGTAATTTTTTTTTTTCAGAACTTAAGTACATACATACATATCATCACGCCAAGTCTCTAACGGGGTAGGCAGAGTATAGAGCGCCAGTTCTCTCTAGACTTACATACCTCTTTCGCTTCGTCCACATTCATCAGTCTCTTCATACATGCTCGTCGGTTTCGAGTACTCTTAACGTTCCCGTCCTTGGGAGTCCGATCTATTTGTTCCAGGTAGTTGGAACGTGGCCTTCCTCTGCCTCTTCTTGCAGACACTTTTGTTTTGTATATCTGTTTCGTCAATCTTTCTTCACTCATCCTTTCTATGTGTCCAAACCGACGTAACATGCCTTTCCTCATCTTCACAATCACGCCCTCATTCACGCCAGTTGATTTGCGAATCTCTTCATTGCGGTTTCGATCTAATATCGTTACTCCGCACATTTTTCGAAGAGAACTTAAGTAGAGTGATTAATTTTTTATTTCTATTTAACTTTGTTCAGGGTTCCTCATAACGTATTTTGATGAACACTGAATATACTATAACAGGAGCGAAAACTGTATTGTCTCCTATTTTGAAATATGGTGAAGAAAAAAATCTTGTGAAAGTGAAATGAATGTGAAAATATGTTTACAAACAGGTTTAAACATGCTGAGAGATAATCATCAAAATCAAAATATTTTATTTCACAGGCCTAGATGGGCACTTATAAAACGTCGAAAAAGGTGCACGGTTCGGGTTGGTCGTTTTCATGGAGAAGAACCGGCAAAAAACTTCTTGGGTACTCTCTGGTTATCACGTTGGCACCCAATTGCAAACATGAAAAATATGTACTATGTCAAATAAATGCATTTCCAGTTACAATAAAGGCAAATAAACTAAATTCACGTTCAATACAAAAAAACGCAGGCGATTTGCTTAACGTAAGAACAAGTCGTTGATAATATCGTACGTTAATCAGAATAGCAGGTTACTTATGCCAATGGCTCCGTCCATTTACATCAAGTGACTTTTAATTAAATCGACAAGTTGCAAGGCACAGGTGCAAAATCTTAAACAGGTGTTCGCAAAGCATACGAACGTGTTTCGCTTTTTGCAAAAAATCTTGTTTGCAATCTAAAAGTATCCTTCGAGTAGTTCTGATAGAGTTGTTTTTGACTACATGTATTACGTGACTACTGTCACGTGAATACATACGAGACGAGTATCATTACGCCGATTCCCTAGGTAAAGACATATTTACAGACCTTTTCTCAAAACATGCTAATCGGTTACGAGTAGGCATACATACATACATATCACCACGCCAAGTCCTTAACGGGGTAGGCAGAGAGTATGGAGCGCCAATTCTCTCTAGACCTACATACCTCTTTCGCTTTGTCCACATTCCTCAGTCTCTTCATACATGCTCGTCGGTTTCGAGAACTCTTGACGTTCCCGTCCTTGAACTTCCGATCGATTTGACCTACGTAGTCAGAACGTGGTCTTTCTCTGCACACACTTTTGCTTTGTATATCTGTTTCGTCAATCTTTCTTCACTCATCCTTTCTATGTGTCCAAACCAACGTAACATGCCTTCCTTCATCTTTACAATCACACCCTCGTTCACACCAGTTGTTTTGCGAATCTCTTCATTGCGGGTTCGATCTAAAATCGTTACTCCGCACATTTTCGAGTTGGCACTCGTGCCATTCCCAGCCTTGAGTGTACGATTTGATCTAGATAGTTGGGAGTGTGGTTTTCTTCTGCCTCTTCTTCCTCAAGCTTTCGCATTGTTCATCTGTTCTGTCAATCATTCGTCCCTCATCCTTTGTCCTGTCATGACCAACCCAATCTAATATGCCTCACTTTATCATAACGATTACATTATTGAGACAGCTGCTTGATCGATGTTCGTGGATACGATTTTCAATCGTTCAATCAATTTAATTGTAATAATAAAGTATTTGTGTGTACAGTTGCCAAATATTGGGTATTCGATGGTTAATTTGCATATTTTTTAAGGTCGTTAATCAGCCGTCGTTTTAGCAATGAATTATCGACTTAGTGACAATGGTTTTTGGGTGGGATATCGCTAGTCGTTGGAAGTAGCGCTCGATCCAGATATCTAGAGCATCGTAGATCGCAATTGCGATAGAATGTCTATCTTTCAAACATATATCATTCATTTCATTTATTCATTTCATTCATTCATTATCATTCAGTTCTTGAAACGTGCTTGCCGGTTTTGAGTTCTCTTGACATTCCCAGTCATGATAAATATATAAATCTTCAAGTCTTCCCTCAAACGTCCCCAAAGGGGTAGGCAGAGGTGTGTAGGTAGAACACCAACCCACCCACACACCAACTTTAATTTTTTTTTTTATTATTAAATTTCTCATCGTGACAGATGGCTAGTCCATAACCGTTACTATAGCACAACTATACATAAGTCATTGAATTTCTTCTCAAACGTATGCTGGTTTCTTCTCTATGCTTTCTTTTACCGTAAAGCTCGCGGTGTCACTAATCACTGTACTTAAATTCAGAAAAACTCATAGGTACAGTCGGGATTCGAACTTACAATATTTATGTTGCAGGCAGACCGGACCATTCGGCTACCACGGCTCTGATTAATGAACATTATTACATATACATATAGTAAGTAATAATAATATATAATAATATATCCTCACGCCTTCCCACAAGGGTCCCCGAAGGGGTAGGCAGAGGTGTATAGATACCCACACACCCACTATAGTAAGTATGATACTACAATTGTAATCTATTTGTTGATAAAGAATATTAGATTTCGTCACAAGTATATATATAAGAATGTTGTATTTAAAAGCATATTAAGCTATAATAGATATCAATCTCCAATTTAACATAAATATAACGCCACATACCTGCAACAAAAAGAGAACAATGTTAATCTTATATCTAAAGCGAGAAACAAGTAATCAATTATATGCAATGGAATGTTAAAACGAGTCGGTTGACAGGTGTAATGTTGAGCTCGGCGGGATGCGCCGGCGCATACTAAATTAGGGTTGCCAGCGACTGGTTAAAAAAGGATATACATACATATTGTATATCTTTTGCCAATTTTAAGTCACATACTTGTTGATTTTTATTTACATCTTTGCCGTTGCCGTGTGACATTATCGTATCTTCACGCAGGGCCGCCGTAAGCGGGCGTGCAAAGCGTGCACCGCACGCGGGCGGCACGTCCAGGGGGGCGGCAAATCGAACGACTCATACCTAATTCAAGTCATTGCACCCCTGACCGGTCTGGTCGATTCTGATCCTGAAGATCAGAATGCAAGAGCAATGCAAGATAAAATTTATAAAAATGCATATGTTACTAAAAATAAATATTTTATCTGGGTTGTTGTTTTTTCCCCACCATAATGAGAAACATTGATTATCCTTTTTTTGACAAAAGTCAAGAGTAAGTAGGCGTAGGGCGGCATAATCGGTATTGCACGCGGGCGACGAAACAGCTAGCGGCGGGCCTGTCTTCACGCCATCTTATAGGGAACCCCAAAGGGGTAGGGAGAGCATAGCAGGGTTGGATAAAATATTTTTATTCCTGCATATATAACACAAGTTAGATTACGAATAGATTAAGAATTGTACATTAAGAGAGGTGGGGCATAACGGGTTCCCGTTCGAATTTAGAGCGGCCCGACTGGAGCAGGACCTTCACCTTATAGAAGTCTGTAGCCAAATAACACAATTACTTGTGTTGTGTTGCTACGCGGTGAATAAGGTTTCCAGTAATGACCTCCTGGGGGAGGGGGAAGGATTGTTATATTATGTTGGCAGCAGAGGGATTAGTCCCATTATGCTGCCAGCACAGTATAACTCTCCGAACACAGAGAAGCAACGCGCAAGTGATACTTCGGTATTGTAAGCGTAGCATTTTCCATTGGGTGGCCCGTATGCTTGTTTGCCACTCTTGTAGTGTAAAAAGAAAAATTACATATCCTTATTTTTATTATTTATTTTTTTACACCGATTAGTCACACCACGAGCTTTACGGTGAAGGAAAACATCGAGAGGAAACCTGCATACGTCTGAGAAGAAATTCAAAAGGCGTATGTATAGTCGTGCTTGAGTAACGGCGATGGACTCGCCATCTGTCACGTTGGCACCTAATATACCTCTGGCGGAAAGTGGGTGTGTGGGTATTACCTATACACCTCTGCCTACCCCTTCGGGGACCCTTGTGGGAAGGCGTGAGGATATCTTATTATTATTATTACATATCCTTCGATGAAATCATAGACCATGAGCTTATGCCTTCATTATTCAAGAGTATGTGTTTATGACCAAATGCAAATTGTATTGTTTTAGTTCACAAGTGACCACTAGATGGCGCTTATCAAAAATAGAACGAGCTATGGTTTCGTTCTCAGTGGATAATATTAGTCTAAGTGCATTTTTAATAAATCTCTTCTCTTCTCTTCAACTCTTTCCCTCTTTCCCTCTTTCCCTCTTTCCCTCTCTCTTCTCTTCAGTTCACTTCAGTCAGAAGTTCAAAGCGCAGTTGTGGTTTTATTAGTACCTAACCCTCTAGCGTATCTAAGAGCAGGACAAACAAATAGTTCAATAGTTCACACGAGCATCCGAGGACATCGACTTCTTTGGTGCTCAACATTGGTCCTTCGAGCCGGATACGTCCTCGTTTTTTGAAGTGCAATCCCAGCCCGGGATACAAGTACTCGCAGTGGATCGCTGCGGCAACGGTACTTGGGATCCCACAACGCGGCGCGGGAAGAGCAAGCAGAGCAGTTCACGTGACGAGCAGTGCAAGTGACGTGACGCCACCGTTCCAAAAGTACGTTCAGAAGATCGACGGGGGTTTGTGAGTGCAGAATAGTTGCCGTGACGTGAGTACAATTTGTGCCTTGAATAAAAGTGTCTTTTTCTTAAGTGTCTTAAGAAAAATATTAGTTAGTTTATGTAGTTTAGGACTTAGTACAGTTAAGATAAAACGGGGGAACGGGGAATCCATGCCCGATTTCCGACCCAAAGTTCAAACACTTGTAAAATTTACAAAATATTTTAGGACTTAGAAAATTTTACTAATTTTCTTATATTAATGTGAAGTCGAATTTAGTTTCTTTTAATTTATTCATTTTTAATTTAGAACAATGGAGGGATTAGTTAATGTTTTAAAGAATCTGCAAGGTGTAATGCAAAAGGGATTAACTAATTTAAAAAAAAGTCCTAAAGATAGATTAACTTTAGAATATATTGAAACTAAATTGGAATTATTAGAAAAGGATTGGAGCTCATATGTAGCAAACAATTCTAAGTTACATGAGTTGTACGTTTCACATGATTCTGCAAAAATAATGGAGATGTATGACAGTACAGAGGATACATACATTACTTACAAATGTGTAATAAAAGCTATGCTCAATAAGTTCAATATAAATAAAGAAACGACTAAAGATGATAGAGAAATTAGCAGTAATACTAACGCATTTAAGTCATTAGTCCAACTACCCAAAATATGTATTCCAACTTTTACGGGTAATTACTCTGAGTGGACTACATTTAGGGACTTGTTTGTATCTCTTGTTCATAAAAATGACAACTTAGATAATGTGCAAAAGATGCACTATTTAAAATCACATTTAGGTGGCGAGGCTGAACAATTGGTTCGGCACACACCAGTATCGGATTCTAATTACGCACCGTGTTGGGCCCACCTAGAAAAGCGTTACAATAATAAAAGATATTTAGTAAATTGCATTTTAAAACGCCTATTTGGAATAAAACGTATGCAGGTTGAATCAGCAATTGCTATAAAAGAACTGCTCGATACAACCAACGATTGTCTTAGTGCACTTAGTAATCAAGGTGTAAATGTGACTACTTGGGACATCATTATTATACACATTGTTACTTTTAAACTCGATGCTGAAACGCGAAAACAATGGGAACTAAGCATCAGTAGCAATGACTCCATGGAACTGCCTAACTTTAGTCAATTTTCTACCTTCCTTGGCAATCGCTTTCGCGCCTTAGAGTTCATAGAGCCAAAAAAGGTTTTTGCTCACCAGGTCAATAGATCAATCGCACCGAAGGCTATGGTAGCGGTTAATGATTATATACGATGTGAGTTTTGTTCCGAAGCTCACAAACTTTGCTTCTGCAAGGAGTTCATAAAACAGACCGTAGATTTTAAACGCGATTTTGTAGCAAAAAATAGGATCTGTTTTAATTGTTTAGGAGGAAATCACAATGTTTTAAACTGCAAGAAACCAACCTGTTGCAAGCTTTGCGGTAAGCGTCACCACTCTTTGCTACATCTTGGTGGTGACCAGAATAAAGGTCGAGACACGCCTCGGGCAGCTCTCAATAACAATAGTCCATCAACTACTACCACACCGGTAGTATCATCTCATATATCCACCAACCAAACTCTCATGCCCAGGCAGGTTTTATTAGCCACAGCTCTAATAAAAGCCGAGTCTAAGACGGGTGATTACATGCATATAAGGGCATTGGTTGATCAGGGCTCACAGGCTTGTTTTATTACAGAGGCAACAGTGCAGCTATTAGCTCTTAAAAAGATACCTATTCAGGGAATCGTATCTGGAATAGGCCATAAATCAACTATGGCAAGACACATGGTACAACTAAAAATTCATTCGCGATTAGATCCAGGTTTTGAATTGAAGATCAACGCGTACATATTAAAGAAAATCACATCATACTTACCAGAGCACGCCATAAGTAGCGCAGCTTTTGATTGGATTGATAAGTCAAAACTAAAACTAGCAGATCCTCAGTTCTATCAACCTAATAAAATTGATATTTTATTAGGTGCTGATGCCTACAGCGTTATAATAAAAGAAGGTATGTTGAAGAATCCATCTCGTACTCTAATTGCACAAAGTACCACATTAGGCTGGATACTTTCAGGTGTAGTTGAAAATCTGAAAAATAAAAGCAAAGAATTTAATATTAGTGTCAATCATGCACAGCTCATGGATGATCAACTTTTAAGGCAATTTTGGGAAATTGAAGAGCACGTAAATAATAAAAGAAAAATACTTTCCCCAGAAGAACAACGATGCGAAGAAAAATATTGTAGTACGACAAGGCGAGAAGATGATGGAAGGTACATAGTTAGGTTACCGTTTCGAGATGAACATCCTCCTTGTGTGTCTGGCAGGTCACGCGCTATCGCTGAAGCTAGATTTAAGTCGTTAGAAAAAAGATTTAAAGGAGATAAGAACTTAAAAGAAAAATATACAGAAGTAATGAATGAATACATACAATTAGGACATATGAAACTTGTAGAAAAGGACGATGATAAAAAGGATATAGCAGTCTATTTGCCACATCACGCGGTGATAAGAGATGACAAGACAACTACAAAGGTTCGTGTTGTGTTCAATGCATCTCAAAAGAATAATAACGGAATATCCTTGAATGACACCCTGATGATTGGACCGACGTTGCAAGCTGAATTGAGACACACCGTGATGAAGTGGAGAGTACATATCATAGGAATAGTAGCTGACATTGTTAAAATGTACCGTCAGGTAAGAGTTGCCGCGGAAGACACCATGTTCCAGCGAATTCTCTGGCGTGATAATCCTCAAACTGAAATAAAAGATTATGAATTAGTCACTATCACGTTCGGAACAGCGTCAGCACCCTATCAAGCAGTTAGGACATTGCACCAAATTGTGTATGATGAAGGTGACAAATACCCTCTAGTAGCTGAAATGGTCTTAAACTGCTTTTACATGGATGATTTTATGAGTGGATGTGTAAGCGTAGAAGACGGGGTGGAAATATATAAACAAATGACAGAACTACTACAAAAAGGGGGATTTGTGTTGCAAAAATGGAACAGTAATAATGAGCAGCTATTAGATAAAATAAAACTAATAGAACTTGAAGATAAAAAAGAAGGTGAACATATAGATCAATCAAATAATAAGAACACAATAAAAAATAGTACACTAGATATGAAAAATCAGAGAACGGAGATAAATGAGAACAAAAATGGAAAGGACATTAACATAAAAACAGATAGTACAATGAAAATTCTTGGTCTTGCCTGGGATCGAAATAATGACACCTTCCAGTACTCGGTGAATCTTCCACCGCTGACATCTGCACCTGTAACAAAAAGAACTGTAATTTCTGATATAGCCCGATTATTCGATCCACTAGGGTGGTTGGCTCCTAGTATAGTGCTAGCTAAAATATTTATTCAGAAATTATGGATCACTGGTGTTGGTTGGGATGAAGAACTAAGCCCCGAGCTGTTTCGGGAATGGAGTACTTACCGAGAAGAGTTGTCACGACTGAGAGAAGTTCAGATATCTCGTTGGCTTGGCATAAAGTTGGGCGATGATCTAGAGCTTCATGGATTCTGTGACGCATCCAAGGCTGCTTACTCAGCCGTAGTTTATTTGAGGATTGTGGATTCCTTAGGTCAAGTGAATTCAATGCTTGTGGTAGCAAAAACTAGAGTGGCTCCTGTCAAACAAGTCAGCATTCCTCGTTTGGAATTGTGCGGAGCAGTACTGTTATCAAACCTTTTGGTAGAAACAGCTGAGGTTTTGAATATATCACAAGATAAGATCATAGCATGGACGGATTCCACCATAGTACTCGCTTGGCTTCATAGTCATCCAAGCAAGTGGAAAACGTTCGTGGCTAACCGCACATCGGAGATTTTAACATCTATGAGATCGACTCAATGGTTTCATGTTTCAACCAAGGAAAATCCAGCAGATTGCGCATCAAGGGGATTACCCCCTAGTTTATTTATAAATAATACAATGTGGTTTTCGGGACCAAACTTTCTGAAACAAAAACTTATTGAATATAAAAGACCAAAAGATTTGAGCATAGATTTAGAGCAGTCCATCAAAGCACATATTGCTATAGTTCCTGAAAATAGTAACTTCATGGAAAGATTTTCTTCATTATCAAGGCTTTTAAGAGTTGTGGCATATTGTCGTAGATTTTTATATAAAGGAAAACATAATAAATATTTACATAAGCAAGAAATAGATCAAGCCTTAGAGTGTTGTATTAAGAAAACACAAAGAGAAATATTTACAGCAGAACTTATACAAATAAAGGACAAGGGTTATATACAATCAAAATCAAGTAAATTAAAATCTTTATGCACTTACCTAGATAACAAGGACATTATGCGAGTGCAGGGCAGACTTCAAAAGTCCCTATTGGATGAACAAACTAAACATCCAATAGTATTACCACACAACGCACATTTCACGTACCTTCTCGTAGCGGACGCTCACAACAAAACCTTACACGGTGGCCCGCAACTAGTAATTAATTATTTGAGAACAGCTTACTGGATAATTGGTGTGAGAAATCTAGTCAAACAGTTCGTTCGCAAGTGTGTGACATGTGCTAAGCAAAGAGCTAACATCAAAAATCAGATGATGGGTTCACTCCCATCAGTTCGATGTACTCCAGCGAGACCATTCTTGCATAGTGGTGTGGACTATGCCGGCCCTATTAATATAAGGACAACAAGAGGTCGAGGACATCGTTCGTACAAAGGTTACATATGCCTCTTTGTATGTATGGCGACCCGTGCGCTACACCTTGAAGTGGTGAGCGACATGAGCACGCAAGCCTTTTTAGCAGCTTTTAAGCGAGTCGTGGCCAGACGCGGTCACTGCGCCAAGTTGTGGAGCGACAACGGCACTACCTTTGTTGGTGCCTCCAGAGAGCTAAAGCAATTAATTAGTCATCAGTCAAATATAGCCGAGCATCTGGAAACAAATGGTACGGAATGGCACTTTATTCCCCCGCATGCACCCAATTTTGGCGGCTTGTGGGAAGCAGGAGTGAAATCAACGAAGTATCATCTGAAACGAGTCATAGGTGACTCAACTCTCACGTATGAGGAGTTAACTACATTACTAAATCAAATTGAGGCTTGCTTAAACTCACGGCCTATGAGTGTTGCCAATGTAGAAGATCCTGGTGAGCCATTGCCGCTAACACCAGGTCATTTTTTAATAGGAGAACCGCTTGTTAAGGTTCCGGATTACAATTTTGAGAGTTCAGCCATAAGCACTTTAAGTAGGTGGCAATTTGTTCAACGTATGGTGCAGTCCTTTTGGAAGCGATGGTCCCAAGAATATATTGCTAACCTAATGAACAGATACAAGTGGTCTTCTAAGGTTCCAGAACCAGAGGTGGGGAATGTAGTTCTAATTAAAGAAGATGATTTGCCGCCAAGTCGTTGGTTGTTAGGTCGTATTGTAGAAAAACACCCAGGTGATGATAATGTCACCCGAGTAGTCACATTACGCACCAAATCATCTATCATGAAAAGGCCAACCAATAAGCTATGTATCCTACCTATATCAGACTAAAATATAGCTGATTAATCTCATTATGTGTCTTGACGGGTTTGTTTCTTTTTAAAAATGTTTAATATAGATTAGTAGTTTGTTTCTGTTACAAATGTATTAAAGTATACATTTACCTTTTTTACTTATTGTTTGAACTTATTGTTAGTTCATAAGTTTAATTGTTCCTTTTATTTTTAAATGTAGTACCCTAAATGTTTTAAGATTGTTTTGTTACATTATTTTCATTTTTTTTTAATAAGTACAAAAATGTTGTATGTGTAAGAACCTGTACATTCATTAAAGAACATTTAATGCATTAAGATCAGTACGAAGGACATTCCATCACTATATGTCCTTGGTGGGCGGTATGTTTATGACCAAATGCAAATTGTATTGTTTTAGTTCACAAGTGACCACTAGATGGCGCTTATCAAAAATAGAACGAGCTATGGTTTCGTTCTCAGTGGATAATATTAGTCTAAGTGCATTTTTAATAAATCTCTTCTCTTCTCTTCAACTCTTTCCCTCTTTCCCTCTTTCCCTCTTTCCCTCTCTCTTCTCTTCAGTTCACTTCAGTCAGAAGTTCAAAGCGCAGTTGTGGTTTTATTAGTACCTAACCCTCTAGCGTATCTAAGAGCAGGACAAACAAATAGTTCAATAGTTCACACGAGCATCCGAGGACATCGACTTCTTTGGTGCTCAACAGTATGAAAGGGACAGATTTATAAACCTCATATGCATACATGTGTCGCTAAAACATTATTGAATTATTATTGCAATAGGAATATCACAGTGGGTGTCTTGGTCAAGATCTGTAACAAATTCTGTAATGCAACACTGAGCAGGATCAGTTCCATATCCGGAATGATCTCGTTCCTTGGAGACTAAAGTTGCTGATTCCATTACGAGACGTAGGGACTTGTAAACTTGTTAAGGAGTTAAGTGACGACGACTCAACTGAGGCCCAACTTGTCTATTCTAAGTTGGTTAAGCACGGTCGCATTGTTAAACTTGGTTGAAATTAAGTTAATCTGTCGCAAGACAAATATGTGATTTGACAAGTTTTGTTTGAGCACCCAGATTGATAGTTCAGACGGGGGACAATAAGTTATGTTTAAGTAATGAGGGTTGAGTTGTGAATGTTATATATTTGACGTGGGAGGGCGCTACCGGCGATATTGGGAGTTTAGTTTATAGTTTAATCTTCTATCTATTTAAATAAAAATGAATGTTTGTCTGTATGTCCTTTTATAGAATCGTAAACGGCTGGACCGATTTTGATGAAATTTTCTGTGTCGTCAGGTGGATTCGAGAATGGTTTAGATTCACTATGCGACCCGAAATATCATTTATTATATTTTTTCAACCAGGCGAAGCTAGTTTTATATAAACATATGTAATAATATATCCTCACGCCTTCCCACAAGGGTCCCCGAAGGGGTAGGCAGAGGTGTATAGGTAATACCCACACACCCACTTTCCGCCAGAGGTATATTAGGTGCCAACGTGACAGATGGCGAGTCCATCGCCGTTACTCAAGCACGACTATACATACGCCTTTTGAAATTCTTCTCAGACGTATGCAGGTTTCCTCTCGATGTTTTCCTTCACCGTAAAGCTCGTGGTGTGACTAATCACTGTACTTAAGTTCAGAAAAACTCATTGGTACAGGCGGGATTCGAACTTGCGGCCTTTGCGTCGCAGGCAACTGCTCGAACCACTCGGCCACCACGGCTTTTTTTTAACATATGTATACCAGTATAACTGTTGAAAAAAGCTACCATCGTCAGAAAAACTTGAACCAAATTAAGGCTTTTACCAAGTAATATAATAAAGCAACAATTTAAACAGCCTGTTTTTACGAAGCCTTACACACAGGATGTCGGCAGATGGCCGATGCAGGTGTGCAGAGTACAGAGAACTGACTTGATTGGTGCGATGGTGTCGCATTCTTTAAATTGCTCGTTATGAAAGTAGGTGAGATACCACCAAGAAGGGGTAGGCAGAGGTAACATAACTCCCTCATTTCAGTCAATATGGTAAGGCGTCACCGTTTCACACACATACGTCTTTGATTTCTTGTCACGTGTATATAATATAGATTCCCTAAGATGTTTGCTTTTACCGTACAGTCCGTAGACATAACACAGGACGAGTCCGTACCCGCTTCTCAAGCATGAATATAAGTGTTTGAATTTCTTCTCTAAAGCGTAGTCAAGTTCCCTCAATCATCATATTTTAGACTTAGATCCAAATTTAAGCGATGTTATTGCTAATCGGTTTTGATAGCACTAACAAACAGCAGTAGACAGTGAGTTGCCTGCAACGCAAAGATTGCAGCTTTACGGTGAAGGAAAACATCGAGACGAGACCGGCATACGTTTGATAAAAAAAATAAAGGCGTATGTATAGTCGTGCTAGAGTAGTGGCAATTGACTCGCCATCTGTCACGTTGGCACCTACAATATATCTCTGGCAGAAAAGGACTTTGGGGACCCTTGTGGGAAGGCGTGAATATGTATATTTATATATATATATATATATAGGAGATCCCATTTGTGAACTCACTCATCACGAAATCTCAGGAACTATAAGGCCGATTGACTTGAAATTTGGTAGGAGTATTCCTTACGCGGTTAAAAGGTTAGCTAAGAACGGATTTTATGAAACTCAACTTTTTATGAAATAAAAAATTACGTTTTTCAACTATTGCTTCCGCAGGGGAAGCGATTGTTGAAAAACTTATTTTTTTTTACTTTATCACCCGGGCGAAGGTAGGCGGGACAGCTAGTTATATATAAAATTACAATAAGGAGAGCTGCATGCGAAAACAACGTCACTTCATACACACTAAATACATAAATTGACTATACTCATGCAAATAATTTTGAAAGCAGTGTTGTTTTTCACTGAATTGGATTAGCCTGGATTTGGCGAACGGTATAGTCTAGACTGAATACATGTTTATTATCTAAAATCCAGGCCACAGCTTGTGTTTTCTCTCTTCGGCAACTCATACTCGTATTGATGAAAACGCTTTCACGCATAATAAAAACTGAATAAAATGGCTTCAAATGCCCGAATTGTTTTTGCAACTATAATAAATATAATAATAATAATATATCCTCACGCCTTCCCACAAGGGTCCTCGAAGGGGTAGGCAGAGGTGTGTAGGTAATACCCACACACCCACTTTCCGCCAGAGGTATATCAGGTGCCAACGTGACAGATGGCGAGTCCATCGCCGTTACTCAAGCACGACTATACATACGCCTTTGAATTTCTTCTCAGACGTATGCAGGTTTCCTCTCGATGTTTTCCTTCACCGTAAAGCTCGTGGTGTGACTAATCACTGTACTTAAGTTCAGAAAAACTCATTGGTACAGTCGGGATTCGAACTTGCGATCTTTGTGTCGCAGGCAACTGCTCGAACCACTCGGCCACCACGGCTTTTGCAACTATTTATTTCAATTTGCAAATCAAGCTTACTAGCAATGCGGCGTGGTTTCGCTCGCGTTATATAGATTTGATTATGCGATATATTAGGCGGTAGTCCTGTTGTAGCCTTCACAGGAGAAGGAAAACATTGAGAGGAAACCTTTACGTTGGAGAAGAAATTTAAAGACATTTATAGTGCTTGAGAAGGGGCGGTGGACTCTATCACCTTGGCACCAAAATGTCTTTATCTTTAAAATAATAATGTGTATATGTTTGGATTGTATCTCGTAGGGTTGCTTCCGGGAACTTTTGATATGTAACCGCACAGTAGCTATAACTTTGCCAGTCTCTTTTTAGGTGTAAACATAGCTTAAGGCAGCTCATGTGGGTTTGGGAGCTCGGCTTAAAGCGTTGCTGGCTCGCGAGCTGGGCTGGCTATTTGATATACAAATATGATCTTTAGTCACACAATGAGCTTTACGGTGAAGGCAAACATCGAGAGGAAACCTGCATACGTCTGAGAAGCAATTCAAAGGCGTAGGGTATAGTCGTGCTTGAGTAACGGCGATGGACTCGCCATCTGTCACGTTGGCACCTCAATATATCTCTGGCGGAAAGTGAGTGCATAGGTACTACCTATACACCTCCGCCTAACCCTCCGGGGACCCTTGTGGAGGCTTGACGATATATTATAATTTTATTATATTATTTCGCTAATTAGGGGCGGGTTTTGTTAGCACCTCAGCTCAGGTCGTTTTGTGTGTGTTATAAGTCACCGCCATCTAGCGATAATACTACATCAACCTATCTTATAAAGATTTACAATAACACTCAATATACTTAATGTACAATGTACTAATGCACCACATGTCACCAATATTGTAACTAAACAGTCATCAACCCAGACTGAACGCAAATAAAGACATACAATTCAATATTGACACAAAAAAATCTAGAACACATTGAAACTTATGGATTGTATTCCGCAGTATTGCAAAAACTTTGCATGATAACGCTATCATAGTATCGAGATTGGTCATTCGCTATGCACTCGGCTTATCAACGTTATGATAACGAACAATAGATCAAACCCGAAGGTTGTGGAATGTTATGTTCTGTACATTTAAGTATAAATACCTGCTCAACTGAATTATGTCTATGTTCATGCGATTGTCTCTCTGCCCACCCCTTCAAGAACCCTTGTGGGAAGGCGTGAGGATATATGATATATATATATATATATATATTTATTTTACTTTATTTAGGAACACAAACAGTCTCACAGAAAAAAAGGAGAACATAAATTAAAAATAAAGTTAACACATACAAACATACAAACAGCACATACATATGCTGTGTATGTGTGACGCGATCAAGCTCTCTCTCTCTTTCTCTTGAGGATGTTCTGAAGGGTAAGAGAACATAATAATGAAACATAATGATGAACCATTCGTAGTTACATTTGCGGTACTTACAAGCACGTCGCCGTCCTTTCTCAAACACAACTTTACATACTTCTTTGCAATCTTCAACGTAAATGTATGGACTAGCTATGCCTCGCGGTTATACCCGGGTAACTTAAGCGAATGTTATTAGGGGGAAGTTCATGCTTATGTACATGACAAACAGGTCATACGCAGAGATGATAGGAAGCGGTGTGATACAGGACATGGTGACCATCTACATGCAAAGGCACATTTATCACAATAACCATCTTAACCGTGAGCCGTGGTGGCCGAGTGGTTCGAGCAGTTGCCTGCGACGCAAAGGTCGCAAGTTCGAATCCCGACTGTACCAATGAGATTTTCTGAACTTAAGTACAGTGATTAGTCACACAACGAGCTTTACGGTGAAGGAAAACATCGAGAGGAAACCTGCATACGTCTGAGAAGAAATTCAAATGCGTATGTATAGTCGTGCTTGAGTAACGGCGGTGGACTCGCCATCTGTCACGTTGGCACCTAATATATTAGGTATAGAGGTATACCTCTGGCGGAAAGTGGGTGTGTGGGTATTACCTATACACCTCTGCCTACCCCTTCGGGGACCCTTGTGGGAAGGCGTGAGGCGTATAAATTATATACCATCTTAACAAACCAACAACTTCCCCGACCGATAGAGTTACAAATTTCCTTAAAACCGTAAATACCATTCGAAATTCAATCTCTAACATTACGTACCAAAAACGATAGTGTATTGTCACGCGGTCTCGTTTCCGTAACTCTTGTAGATGAAGGAATAAGGAGTATTATCCCTTGTTATGTTGAATATAGGGCTGTGTATTCAAAGGCTTTGTTACGAAACATGTTTTTTATTGTAGGCCTCAATCCGGTTACGTAAAGTACCGATTTTGTTACAATTCATTGAAGTTTTTTGATTCTATCAAGTTTGGTTCATTCAACATCTGTAGGGATTTTTAGAATAACACCACCTTACATTATCACACCACGGCTTTACGGCGAACCAAAACATCGAGAGGAAACTTGCATACCATTGAGAATAAATTCAAAGGCTTATGTATAGTTGTGCTTGAGAAACGGCAATGGACTCGCCATCTGTCACGTCACCTAAAATAGGTATATCTCAGGAGAAATATGGTGTAAACCCTGTGGAAAGGCGTAAAGATATATGACAAAAACGTCAACATTTTTTAATATACTGTTCAGAATCAGGGAGATAGATTATAGTTCTCATCCCACATCATATACGGAAGCTTTAAGGCTGAGTGGTAAGAGCTGACTGACAAGTTGCGGGGTTGATTCTCGCTAGAGGCGAGATTCGTATGGTAAACCCTAATGTGTCATGAGTACTGCTTAACTCTCATCGACTTCTTGGAATCCAGATTAACCTTATCCTTCAAATGATCACAGAACTAAACGTCTTTATAGATGTTAACGCCGAGGAAACCAATACTATCCGGGATGTTCAGTGGAGTTTCCTGGAAATTTTGTAGCTCTACATTTACAAAGTACTCCCAAATGAAATGTAGTTTTCTTTGCTGTAAACGCGCATGTATTAATGTGGTTGAAGTGGACTAGGTTTGGTTGACAATAGAAGACACTAGAAAGTGTACTCTAATTGGAGACCATAAGTTTAAGACCTGCGCTCTTGTCAGTCTCTGATCCAATTCCTTCCATTAGCTTCTCTCCAGTGCAATCTCTTATTCTATACATCACTAGCGGTCCGTCCCGGCTTCGCACGGGTGGACATATTATTTTTTATGAAAGAAAATATAGTCTATGTCACTTAGGGTGAATGTAGCTTTCCAATGGTGAAAGAATTTTTCAAATCGGCCCAGTAGGTCCGGAGCCTATTCAATACAAACATACTTACATACAAATCTTTCCTCTTCATA
Organism: Drepana arcuata; assembly: GCA_016069955.1. Lineage (NCBI taxonomy): Eukaryota > Metazoa > Arthropoda > Insecta > Lepidoptera > Drepanidae > Drepana > Drepana arcuata. The sequence continues at coordinate 14,360 of JACCPG010004426.1, read as the reverse complement.
ATATTAGTATAGATAAGAGACATTTTGTTTGAACTCATCTATAATCTATGTCTTCCTCTCTTTCGTTCTACTGATCTTTATAAGATTTTCTTAAAGAACCTAATACTCGACATCAGTTGTGCTTTATGTAAATCTCTTAATATACAGTACTACCTTCTCGACTCATACCCTCGTTTGAAACTAGAAAAAATCGCAAGTACAATCTCTACAGGAGCCGTCGGTTGAAAATTCACCAGACAAATTGCAGTCGGTAGAAAGCGGATGACATAGCTCTCAGTGGATGACATAAAAACGTTAATCTGTCCGTTTGTTTGCAAACCAGATGTACAAAAACTAATCCTGCGCTCCGGCACCTGTCGCAGAGTCAACACAGTGTCGCAGTTAGGGGTGAGGAACAGTCGATGGAACGAAATATCGATAGTTATCTTTACACGTCACACCTTTGCCTTCCCGCAAGGGGTCGGCAGAGGTATAGCCCACTTTCCATCAAAGAAATATATTGCTTAGGTGCCAACATGGCAAATGGAGAGTCCATCGCCGTTACCTACTCAAGCACGACTACACATACGCCTTTTGAATGTCAAACATATGCAGGCCTCGATACTGACCTTCACCTCAAAGCTCGTGGTGAGACTAATCACTGTACAAGTTCGGAAATATTCTGCTCGAAACCACTCGGCCACCACGGCGGTTATATATCGATAGTTAATAATTGCTTATTATAGCACCTACGTCATCAAGCCATTTAGCCTACCAACCTAGCCCACGAATCAACAACGTCTTAAGAAGAGGTCCTAACCCCACAGAAGGTTCCCTTAGCTTTGTATATTAGCTATGCATAAAGAAGGACCTTGCTGGGACCTTTTGGTCTCGCCATTGTTCGGTTATGAAGCAAAATCTCCCGGAACTCAAGCTATGAGAATTATTTTTAAAAAATCCTTCAGTATCACATTATAGAAATCTTAACGGTAAAGACAGACCGTCTGTGTTCGAACCTGCTTTCTCATTCTTCCAATTGACTTCTTAAACTAACTGGGCTACCATGGCTTTTTAATTGTATACTTTTTTGCTCTAGGTCACTGTCTAATCCTTATGTAAAGCTCTCCTTCAAGAATATAACAGAAAACGCTGTCGAAAAAATCATATATATATATATCTTATCTTACTAATATTTTAAATGTGAAAGTTTGTAAGTTTGGAAGTTTGCGGTTCTATCACGGCAAAACGGCTGTACCGATTTGGCTGAAAGTTGAAATCGTGATGCCTTATACCTAGGAATAGGACAAAGGCTACTTTTTTTTTGTCTCGAAAATTCAAAGTTCTGATATTATAAAGTATGATGCTCTTTCACGGTATAGCGGCTGAACCGATTCTGGCAGGAAAATACATAAGCTACTTTTTCGAACTCCACGCGGGCAAAGCCGCGGGCATAAGCTAGTAATTTATACAATATGATAGAAACAAGTCTACACTATAGAAATAAATGCATTATTAATAGGTTTAATAATAACGTTTTATAGATTCAGATCGAATATGGTAAATAACATTTACAATGTCATTAGAAAGGAGACCTCATGATGTCATGCGACGCGAACTAGTTTATGAAGTTCGTAACATTAGTTATACCTACATATTGCTTAGTTAACAATAAAAAAAAAAATCTTATCGATTTAATTCCATGTTCCATGTTTGTACTATATTGATTGTAAAATTTATAATACAGTTTTGTTGAAAAATATTTTATATATCGATTTTGTTCCTCTGTCTTAATATTATTGAGTATTTGAGCCAACCAGCGAGCATGTATGAAGAGAATTATTAATATGGACGAAGCGAAACAGGTATGTATGCCTAAAAGATCTAGCGCTCAAGTCTACTAGCTTACCCCGTTAGTGGTGCGTGATGATACACAAATCCTGTCAATTTATTTTATCTGAAAATATGTTAAGGTTATGTATGATATCGATAACTGTAGCATTGGACGTTAATAATATTAAAACTACTATCGATATGAATACACAAGCAGTTCCCAGCACTAGTTAAAACAAAACACGTCGTTATCAGGTCTCCGCGAATATGAGACCACAGTACGGTGAAATATTACAAACTACGTTATAAATTAAAAATGTTTACGTTAACACTTATTCCAAGACGATAGTGACTATAACAGCTTGGCAAATATATTAAGAACAAGTGTATAGACCACAGTACGGTGAAATATTACAAACTACGTTATAAATTAAAAATGTTTACGTTAACACTTATTGCAAGACGATAGTGACTATAACAGCTTGGCAAATATATTAAGAACAAGTGTATAGACCACAGTACGGTGAAATATTACAAACTACGTTATAAATTAAAAATGTTTACGTTAACACTTATTGCAAGACGATAGTGACTATAACAGCTTGGCAAATATATTAAGAACAAGTGTATTTAAGTTAGGATGCGAAATATTCGAGACTTTGAATATAATTTGATAACATATGATAACATCTAATTGGGGGTCACGTTCGCTGCGTTTTGCTTTATTTGAAACTGGTATATTCTTAACATAATTTAAACATTTTATCACCAGTATTACGGTGAAGGAAAATATCGCTAGGAAAATTACAGATACATATTTGAGAAGAACTTCAAAGACTATGTGTGTAATAGAAACGGCTATGAGTCGCTGTCTGTCACATATAATTATCCTCATGCCTTCCCACAAGGGTCCCCGAAGGGGTAGGCAGTGGTGTATAGATAATACCCATACACCCACTTTCCGCCGGGAAGGCGTGAGGATATATTATTATTATATTATTATAACAAATAAAACCTATGCTCCAAAATAAAAAATATAGTTTTTATTTAGCTACATGCTTTTTTTCGCACCGTACCTGACCGCCAAAATGACGTCAACAAAGCCATGCGTCAAGTTAATGTGGCCGCGTTGTACATACAGAGCTTAATAGACATACATTGTGACTTTCACCAAATCCCTTCACACGAATTTCTCATAACTTTTATGGAAAATATTTATACACATTGAACTAGTCCATATATCAATCAATCAATCAATCAAAATATTTTATTCAACATAAGGGACACAGGGAACACTTATTGAACACTTATAGAATAGAGAGTGTGTACAATCACATGAGATATGTCAGAATAGAATATAATATATCAACGAATATTCAGTCTCATGTCAGTCAGACAACAGGATTGTTAGGATACATGTTACGTTGGATTCGACATGCAGAAAGGATGAAGATTGACCACACGGATATACAATGCGAATTGCAGGCAGCGGATTGTCAGTACCAAATATCTGGATCAAATTGATCGAACACTTAAGGATAGCATAAATGGAAAGAGAGATGATTCTGGATAAAGTGAAAGAAGTAAAAAAAAGTAACGCTTCTAAATTGTACCAATATCCTTTTTATATTTAATATCTTTACTATATTTCGCGCAATTGTTTTTTTAATTAAGTACCAAAGCTATGATTAAATAGCTCATACAGATTGAACATACATTGCGGCCAACATTCACGGCAGATCAACCAGTTCAATATATCAAGTACAAACGGACAAACAAAGTCTACATTCATACGAGGTCGGTGCACCGTGCACTTTCAAGAGTATCGCGATCTCGTTCTTATTACTATTAGCTCTCTTTCTCTCTCTCTCTTTCGTGTTTCTAATTACATTGTGTCAAATAGAGATATATAGGAGGCAGTTATATCCACGTAATTTTACTTTATTTTGGTAACTGCATTTGCTCATACTCATAAGAATATTTTAACGAATTCCTCTGCTTCGTGAATGCAGTTAGTATTGTGCTAAGTTAAATGGGTGTGAGTGTGACTTTCTAATCTTGTAGAGATTTGGAATTGGAGCCTTGTCATATACGCTGATGGTAAAGAAAATTGTCGGAACAGACGTATTTAGCTACACTGTATTTAAATCATCATATCCATATCCTCCACGTTGTTGTAAAAATATTATGTTTTTTTTTGTTGTAATATATTTAAGACATGGATATTAGTCCTTGAGATATGTTATATGATAATTGAATATTTGTTAAAAGCATTTGAACTCTTTATTTAGTTTCTCAAATAGAAACTATAGAATAGTAACAGAAATACGCCTGGTAATGTTAATACGAAGTAAAATTATATTGATCTAGGTAGTTGGAACGTGATCGACGGCTCTTCTTGCATACATATTATTAGTTTCGACACAAATTTTAACAAATGTCCAAACCAACGTAACATGCCCATGAGAGAGTGATTTTATAGATGAAGAAAGGCATGTTTAATTGGCATTACTTTATGCCTCTACAAACCGGCGACTACATACATAATACATATCATCACGCCGAGTCCGTAACGTAGTTAGGCAGAGAGTATAGAGCGCCAGTTCTCTCTAGACTTCCATAACACTTTCGCTTCATCCACATTCATCAGTCTCTTCATACATGCTCCTCGGTTTCGTGCACTCTTGCCGTTCCCGTCGTTGAGCGTCCGACCGATTTGATCTAAATGAAAATGGCTGAGTAGAATCTAACAACCCTAACGTCCTCAATAACACCAGCAGTGAAAAACCAAGAAAATTATTTGTTTGCTCTTAACAAAAAAATAATGTTTAGACCTACCTTATGGCAGCGAATCCTGGGTATGTCAGAGGAAGTATGAAAATAGCTTGAATGCAGTCGAGATACGATCTCTTCGAAAAATGTGCGGCGTAACGATATTAGATCGAATCCGCAATAAAGAGATTCGCAAATCAACTGGCGTGAATGAGGGCGTGATTGTAAAGATGAAGAAAGGCATGTTACGTTGGTTTGGACACATAGAAAGGATGAGTGAAGAAGATTGACGAAACAGATATACAAAGCAAAAGTGTGTGCAAGAAGAGGCAGAGGAAGGCCACGTTCCAACTACCTGGATCAAATAGATCGGACTCTGAAGGACAGGAACGTTAAGAGTACTCGAAACCGACGAGCATGTATGAAGAGACTGATGAATGTGGACGAAGCGAAAGAGGTATGTAAGTCTAGAGAGAACTGGCGCTCTATACTCCCTGCCTACCCCGTTAGGGACTTGGCGTGATGATATGTATGTATGTAATGTTTAGACGTGTAGTGTAAACTAACCTTAACCTGTACCACGCCTGACCTATATATCCCATGTCATATCAAAGGGTTCCAAAATATATCTATCGCCGTGGCTGGCATACCGCCCTTCAGTCTAGTTCAACGTCAATCATAATTTGTCATTCGTTATTAATAAGCTATTTTCGTAGATATCAACGTACATACGTGATATTGTACTGGAATTTGAAATAGCTGAATTCGTTTAGCTTAGCATATGTCGTCTACATTTGCTAAGTATGTATTATGAAGCGTTTATCTACGATTTCGTAGTATGTAATTGTTTTATTAATTTGTATGACTTACATTTATCATATTACATTGTGACAATGCATACCAGCTCTGTGTTGTTAGTTTATAACACATTTTATGAATCTTATCTTACTAATATAATTAATGTGAAAGTTCGCAAGTTTGGATGTTTGCGGTTCTTTCACGGCCAAACGGCTGAACTAATTTGGCTGAAAGTTAAAACGGTGATAGCTTATACCTAGGAATAGGACATAGGCTACTTATATAATAATAATATATCCTCACGCCTTCCCACAAGGGTCCCCGAAGGGGTAGGCAGTGGTGTATAGATAATACCCACTTTCCGCCGGAGTTATATTAGGTGCCAACGTGACAGATGGCGAGTCCATCGCCGTTACTCCAGCACGACGATATATACGCCTTTGAATTTCTTCTCAGACATATGCAGGTTTCTTCTCGATGTTTTCCTTCACCGTAAAGCTCGTGGTGTGACTAATCACTGTTAAGTTAAAACGGTGATAGCTTATACCTAGGAATAGGACATAGGCTACTTAATTTTTTTTTTAGTCCTGAAATATTCAATTGTCTTATATTATAATGTTTGATGCTTTTTCGAACTCCACGCGGGCGTAGCCGCGGGCATCAGCTAGTAATTACACAAACATAAATAAAATTATATGTTACTAGCTGTGCCCGCGACTTCGTCGGCGTTGACGGCTTTTTTATCTTTCATAAAAAATTTTTTTTTTTCAATAAAAAGTATCCTATCTTACTTATAATACCTCCAAGAATATATGTACAAAGTTTTATGATGATCGGTTAAGTAGTTTTTACGTGAAAGCGTAACAAACAAACTTACATTCACATTTATAATATTACTAGCTAATGCCCGCGGCTTCGTCGGCGTGGACGGCGTTTTATCTTTCGTAAAAATATTTTTTTTTTCAAAAAAAAGTATCCTATGTTACTTCTTATACCTCCAAGAATATGTGTACAAAGTTTTATGATGATCGGCTAAGTAGTTTTTACGTGAAAGCGTAACAAACAAACTTACATTCACATATATAATATTAAGTAAGTTTACGCCAATAGAAAACCACATTATTCCGAAATAACTTAATAAATATTTATAAATAAATATAAATATATCCTCACGCCTATAGGTAATACCCACACACCCACTTTCCGCCAGAGGTATATTAGGTGCTAACGTGACAGATGGCGAGTCCATCGCCGTTACTCAAGCACTACTATACATACGCCTTTATATTTCTTCTCAGATGTATGCAGGCTTCCTCTCGCTGTTTTCCTTCATCGTGGTGTGACTAATCACTGTACTTAAGTTCAGAAAAACTCATTGGTACAGTCGGGATTCGAACTTGCGACCTTTGCGTCGCAGGCAGCTGCTCGAAATGATGACAATTTGCGTCGTATTCACAAACTATGAATGGTCCTAGCAAGGATATTTTGGATATTTATTTAACAATCAACCAATACTTTCTATGAGTGTCGACACTAAGTTAACCTTTCGAGTCAACAAAGTAATGGATATGTCGTGATTTGTTACATGTAATCGAGGTTATCTAAACAATTTGAATTGTGGCCGAGACGTTTTCTTGACACGAATTGAATTTGCATTCATACGTAGACAAGTCACCTAATACGACACACAGTCTGTCACGATGACACCTAAGTACATATATCACCGGCGAAAAGAGGTTGTTACACCTGTCCATTCTTCGGGAACCTTTGTATAGAGCCGTGGTGGCCAAGTGGTTCGAGTAGTCTGCAACACAAAGTTTGCAAGTTCAATACACACTGTAATATTTTTTTATTTATATATATATATATATATATATCCTCACGCCTTCCCACAAGGGTCCCCGAAGGGGTAGGCAGAGGTGTTTAGGTAATACCCACACACCCACTTTCCGCCAGAGGTATATTAGGTGCCAACGTGACAGATGGCGAGTCCATCGCCGTTACTCAAGCACGACTATACATACGCCTTTGAATTTCTTCTCAGACGTATGCAGGTTTCCTCTCGATGTTTTCCTTCACCGTAAAGCTCGTGGTGTGACTAATCACTGTACTTAAGTTCAGAAAAACTCATTGGTACAGTCGGGATTCGAACTTGCGACCTTTGCGTCGCAGGCAACTGCTCGAACCACTCGGCCTATGTTAGCAGAGTAACTGCCAGTTCTCACCAGATATATATATATCCATATTAGGTGGTGTACCCACTGTTAGTGCCATACGGCAGAATACTGCCCGTCTGACGGTAAGCAGAAGCGGAGCCAGGGACACCAGGACCTTCATGACAGAAGCATAGTTTGGCAAGTCTCCTAGTTTTAAAAGCGTCATTTATTCACCTTGGGCTCAATGACCTCCGTCGATGACGTCACACACGGCCTCCTCGCATATTTTGCCAAATTATCCCCCATTACTATTCCAAACATATAGCAAATGGTTGTATTTGAAAAGGTTACTTATTCTGAGTTTCTCAGGAAAACGCAGTAATATGCTATTTATTCCAATTTCGAAAACCATTAGTTTTAAAAATAGGTATATGTGTATTATATCCACGGGCAATCGTGTCTTGTACTAAAGTTACTTGTGTAGAGGGAATTTATTTAGAGGGGATGTTTTGTGTGGTGACTGTGGTGGCATGTTGCATGCATGGATTACACATTGTATTTGTATTAGTATCATCCTTATTTTGTTTACTATCACAAGCTTGTTGTGAATAATACATGTGGTCGAATCCTGTGATGTGGATAATTCAATATATATATCAAATACATATATACAAATACTCGATGCGCATTGGCCGGACGGCTGTTAGGGCGTGCCCCCGAGGCGACGCGCACCAGTCCGTCCCCGCTGGTGCGAAAAATTCTGCACAGTGCGGCGATGGGGACCGCCACCCATCACGCGGAGTGCCTCACGGCGGGGAGTGGAGTGTGGAGTGTAGGATGGGTGTATGGAATGTAAGAGGAGGTCTGGCTGATAAGATGAACGAATTGATCGATGTTATGACAGAGAGCGAGTTAGATGTTGTGTGCTTGTCTGAAACCAAGCGGAAGGGTAGTGGAGTAGACGAGCCCCCGGGCGGGAGTTTAGTGCTGTGGTCAGGAGTGGCAAACACCGAGCACGCCTGCCAGGGAGTGGGAATTCTACTATCCAGCCGCTTGGCAGAATGTATGATAAGTTATGATGCGGTGAGCCCCAGACTTATTTGGGCTCGCTTTAAAATAGGCCTTACCCGACTGTTTTTAGTCGCGGTATATGCTCCGGTGGCCTCAGCGGACACTTGCGACCCGAATAAGTTCTGGGAATGTGTGAGTAATGTTCTAGAGACGAAAGAAGGGAATGAAAAGCTGATTATTTGTGGTGATCTGAATGGATGGGTCGGGACAGCCCGTAAGGATTACGAGGCAGTACTCGGCAAGTATGGTGATAAGAGAGTGAACGAGGCAGGCAAGCTGATATTGGATGTATGCATGGAGAGAGACCTTTTTGTGGCGAACACCATGTTCGACCACAAAAGGATTCATCAGTATACATGGGAACGGAAAATGAGCGAAGCATGATAGATCTGTTTCTAATAGATCAGCGACTCAGAACACAGGTGATGGACACCAGGGTGTATAGGGGAGCTGACCTGGGAACGGACCACTTCCTAGTTATAACTAGGATAAGAGGTCTGTTCGCGGGCTGGCGATCCCGCGCTGGGGGCCCCTGTTCTGCAGTCGCAGACCGCATCAAAAGCTGGAGGCTTCAAGATGCGGCTATTAGAGACAGATATCAAGAAAGGGTATCTGAACAGCTAGCCTGTCCACCGAAAGATGTGTTTGAGAGTGTCGATGTTTGTTGGCAGTTCCTTAAGTCCAGCATATCATGCGCCGCGAAAGAGGTTTGTGGCATTTCGAAAGGGCGGACAACCAAAAATGGCGATGGTTGGTGGGATGATGAAGTGAAAGAAGAAGTTAAAAAGAAGAAGGATGCAAGGCAAGACATTTTGGCTATGTCCAGCTCAAGTGAGAGTATGAAAGAAAAGATGAAAGAAAAATACCGCCTGCAAAAAATCGTACGAAAGAGATAATAGCTCAGAAGCGTGAGAGGTTCCAAATGACTGTAGACGAAAAACTGTCACAGAATTTCAAGGACAATGCAAAACTTTTTGGAGGGAAGTTAAGAAGTCCAGAAATTGTGTTACAGCTAGTAGTAGGATGAATGTGATTTTCTCGAAGGACAATAACATACTGACTGACAAAACAGACGTCCTCAGGCGATGGAGTGAATTTTACAAAGATATGTATGATGATGATGCCGCTGATCTACTCACAGAGCTGCCTCCAACAGAATCTGTCGAGGATCCTATAGCGGATAAAATAAGTATGGGAGAGATTGTAAGTGCGATAAGAAGTCTGAAATGTGGAAAAGCTGCGGGAATAGATGGGATTACGGCTGAGATGATCAAGTACGGTGGACCAGCGGTCTGGGACGTCATCTATTTGCTATGCAATCTTTGCTGGGAAAAGGGTGATGTTCCGGACGACTGGAGGCGAGCAGTCATCGTGCCTTTCTATAAAGGAAAGGGATCACGATTGGACTGCTCAAACTACAGAGCCATCAGCTTGGTCAGCTTAGCTAGTAAAGTGTATACGAAGATCCTGACGATAAGAATGCAAGAGCGATCCGAAAGATTTCTCTGGGAATCCCAAGGTGGATTTAGACCAGGAAGAGGATGTATGGATCAAACCTTCTCGCTTCGCGGAGTCGCGGAAAAGTTTTTGGATATTAACCAAAGGGTTTTCTGCGCTTTCGTCGACTTGGAGAAGGCATTTGATAGAGTCGTACGAAAGGAACTCTGGGACGTGTTGCCTGGATATGGAGTGAGCAGTTCCCTACTGCATGCCGTGAAATCACTCTATAGTGATAGCGGGGCGTGCGTTAGGGTTAATGGTGAGATGTCACCCTGGTTTGATGTGAAGTCGGGGGTCAAACAAGGGTGTATCATGTCTGCCTGGCTGTTCATTATATATCTAGATAACTGTCTGAGAGCACCAAGAACGAACGGATGTGGAGTGAAAATGGGAAACTTAGTGGTCAACTGCCTACTATACGCCGATGACGCGGTTTTACTGGCGTCATCAGAGGGCGAACTGCAGTCACTAGTTACCATAATGAAAGCAGAATGTGAAAAGAAGGGGCTGCGCCTAAACGCTGGCAAGACTAAGGTTCTGGTATTCGAAAGAGATGAACAAGTGACCGAGTGTGCTATATCGGTAAATGGGCAAATTCTAGAGCAAGTGAATGAATTTGTATATCTTGAAAGCATGTTCACACGAGATGGAAAGTATGAAAAAGATATTGAAAGAAGGATAACTGCCGGAAATAAGGTGAATGGAGCCATGTCGGCGTTGATGGGCAGTAAAGTCTGAGCAAGAATGCTCGAGTTGCTGTCCACAACGCGATATTGGTACCTACCTTATTGTATGGCAGCGAATCCTGGGCATGTCAGAGGAAGTATGAAAATAGCTTGAATGCAGTCGAGATGCGATCTCTTCGAAAAATGTGCGGCGTAACGATATTAGATCGAATCCGCAATGAAGAGATTCGCAAATCAACTGGCGTGAATGAGGGCGTGATTGTAAAGATGAAGAAAGGCATGTTACGTTGGTTTGGACACATAGAAAGGATGAGTGAAGAAAGATTGACGAAACAGATATACAAAGCAAAAGTGTGTGCAAGAAGAGGCAGAGGAAGGCCACGTTCCAACTACCTGGATCAAATAGATCGGACTCTCAAGGACGGGAACGTTAAGAGTACTCGAAACCGACGAGCATGTATGAAGAGACTGATGAATGTGGACGAAGCGAAAGAGGTATGTAAGTCTAGAGAGAACTGGCGCTCTATACTCTCTGCCTACCCCGTTAGGGACTTGGCGTGATGATATGATGATGATGATGATGATATATACAAATATTTGTAAGTATTACGAAACCAACGTAACGTGCCTTCCTTCATCTTCATATTTTCTATATATTATTATATGCTTAAACTACCTAGATCAAATTTATCGGACACTCAAGGACGGGTACGTCAAGAGTACTCGAAAACCGGCAAGTATGAATGAAGAGACTGATGAATGTGGACGAACTCAGAGAGGTATGTAAGTCTATAGGGAACTGGCGCTCTGCCCTCTCTGCCTAAATAAGTTCGTCAAATGTAATTACCTGCAACCGGAGACAACTTTCGCATGACACACCAACGCGACTTCCACTGGAAATAAAGAAAACACAATTATTAATGATTTTATTAATTAAGATAAAGAAGGCGATTCGTTAATCGATGTCTACAATTTATTTAATTTGTGCATATTTCATAGTTACGTAAAAACTAGCACAATAGTCACGAGAATTGAACCCGCGACAATCTTAATAGCAGTTCTTGGGTCTAATTAAGAACGGACATTTACACATGAGATCCGTGGTGGCCGAGTGGTTCGAGTTGCAAAGATTGCAAATTCGAATCCCGACTGTACCAATAAGTTTTTCCGAACTTCAGTACAGTGATTAGTCACACCACGAGCTTTACGGTGAAGGAAAACATCGAGAGGAATATAATATACATCTGCCGCTTCAACATTCGTGTATTAAGATTGCAATACTGTAAATGCGAGTAATATAGCGGCTAAACGAAATTGGATAAAATTTTACACTGACAAAGATAATAGCTGGATTAACACATAGTATATATATTTATACCTGAAAAGAAAACAACGAATTAAATAAAAATTCGCGGCTGAAATCGCGGAGCACGACTAGTTGACTTTTAAACAGAATACGAGTCAGTCCACAAATCGTCGGTTCGTTCCCAATTTGCGGTCTGTAGAAACATCGAACCGATAGCAGTACAACCATCTCGCTCGTAACCATACATTACTATCACCCTTTCTCTTTCTGTCACAGATACTGTTGCGCGATGCTTGCGCGACAGTCAGCGCTTCGTCCCGTCCGCCATCTTTCAGTTGCCGAGAATCGTCAAGCGGGGTTGCACGTTTCGTAATGAGTGAAATCAACGTAGAAAAGTTAGTTAAAGCAGTGAAAGTAAGGCCGGCAATATACAATAAGAATGACACCGCATACTACAGCAACAAGAAGTACAAAGCCCAGATGTGGAAGGAGATTTGCATGGAAGTGTACCCCGGCGACTGGGAGCAACTGAGACCGCAAGATCAGGTCGACTACAGTAAGCGATTTTCAACCTTGTAGACACTACGTTCGCTTGCCAGTTGCGGCGACTCAGACATGCTTAGTTACCTCTGGTGTAACAATATTGTAGCAACATATATCCGTGGGAGTTTGTAAACGCGAGAACACTGATAAACGATCTTATCTGCCAAGCAATTTTGCAGTTTTTTATTTACTGACAACTTTACTCGGTAAGGTGTAACACAATTGAATATATATGTCGTTATGTACATAGGTATATATATAACCACGGGGTAGACAGAGAGTAAAGCATAGTTGTCTGCAGACCTTCGGACCTTTTTTGTTATACTGACATTCAAAATGCTCACGTGCGAAAGTGTAAAAGAAGAGGTGTGATCACGGTCAAACCTGAATCCAATCGATCAAATAGTCAAGACAAAAGAGCACTCGGAAACGCGAGCGGGTATCAAGGGACTGATGAATGTGGATGAGGTGAAGGAAGTACGCAAGTGCAGAGAACTGGCGCTCAGTTGGCTTACTCGGCGGCATGATATGTATATGTATGTAAGTTGGCTCAAAGTTGGTTAGTCAAATTGATATACCAATTTGAAAGCTAGTCGGAAGTACCGAATATTTGAAACCTAAAGTTTCATACCATGCAAGTGAAGTTTTTTTCAAATGTCGCAACGTTCCGTGTAATTCAGAGCTAACAAATGCCTCTATTTCGTATGCGTCCAATATTCGCCCCGAAAATATCCAGTTTGAGCCGGATCTTCCGTACATTCTGATTTGTCGGAAACTATTCCGTAAAGGTACCGAAAAATACATTTTCGTCCGTCGGGTATTGGTTACAGTATTTTTTTGTAGCTAGTATAGTTGAATATCCGTAATAAAACTATTATTGTTTTCAAATTTAAACTAATAGTGTGGCAAACAAAGCATACGGCTCGGCATACGGCGGCTGAAATTAAGTGGTTACCGCGGCAGTTCCTTAGTCTGAACGCGTCTTATTCATGTAAATCTTCACCATTGTCGTCAATAATAGCTTTTTTATATCAACCTAGCTGATCACTCCAATGGTGTTTTCCTACCATCAGATTTTGCAACCTGCAATCTTAACATAGCAAGCTTCTTAAACCATTTGGCCAGTACGGCTTTGAATACACCTAATGGTAACATGAAACCAATGCCCAGCATGGGAGCACATAATGATTTTCAAACATAAAAGTTTTCCTCCCCAACGACGTAAGAAATCACCATTTTGGGACGTCACTTGTCACCATGATTAACGGTTGCGTTGTACATAAACAAGATAGGACTGGTTTCCGCTAACCTGCCATGTTTGCTTAAAGCATGGCCTGTTATGACAGCCTGTTTAAGTTAAAAGTTTGTTTTAATGTTGTAAATTACTTAGATGCGCCTAGAATAATTTTATTTATTACATCATGAAAGCAAAAAAAATTATGACTACGTATGTAATCGTACGTGAGTATTTAAAGATATATAAAATAAAATATTTTAAGCTCATGTTGTCGTATAATTAACTGTACGGCTTATATTATGTTCATATATTAATAAAATTCAAAATCAGCGGTAGACTCGCCACCTTTGTTATTTATTACCTGGGAAACTATTTGTTGAGACTTACTTACTACTTGGAGGGGTTTGAAAATCCGGAACTAATGAAACGATCTTCATGCCTTCCCACAAAGGTTCCCAAAGGTATTGGACAGAGGTGTAACA
>JACCPG010004425.1:0-22543 GCA_016069955.1 Drepana arcuata | reverse complement strand
ACGAGTGTGTCGTCCGCATAGCAGACGACATTAATGCCTTCAGGGAGGTTGACTCGCAGTACCGCATCATACGCGAGGTTCCACAGGAGCGGCCCCAATACAGATCCTTGTGGAACCCCACAGTACATCTCCCTACTATGTAGTCGTCCATTTCCGCCCACGTATTGCACGCATCTGTCGCGTAAGTACGCACAGAGCACACGCTGAAGGTAGATAGGCACGCCATGGTACACCAGTGACCCTCTGATTGCATCCCAGGGCAGGCAATTAAAGGCATTGACGATGTCGAGACTGATCGCCAACGCCACTCCACCCCCTGTAACAGCCGGCGTTGACAGTGTTCGAACGCGAATGATCGCGTCCACTGTCGACCGCGCACGTCTGAAGCCATATTGATCATTCGACAGGTCCGGCCCAACACTCGACAAGTGCGTGCAAAGGCGGTCTGCTATAATTCGTTCCAGCAACTTTCCTGCGTCATCTAGTAGACAAAGAGGGCGGTATGCAGAGGAGGAATCCACGGGCCTCCCATCTTTATGAAGTAGAACCAACCTAGCTTCTTTCCAGACCGTGGGGAATATACCGCAGCGAAGGCAATCACTAAACAACTGAAGTAGTCTATCCCCTAGTCCATCACTTAGAGCCAGTAACAAAGCCCGACCTGGAATACCGTCAGGTCCAGGTGCCGTGTTCCGGGCTCCGAGGCGTTTCACGGCTCGGTTGAACTCCTCTTTCGTTACCTCGAGGTCTTCAGACCAGACATTCGATGCCAAATGCAAATGCGGAGGCACCAGACTATCCTGGACTCTGGGGAAGAGGGAATCGACGACACGTCCCACAAAGGCAGGGTCTAGGGTTTCCGTCAGTGGAGGAACCCAGGGACGTAGCTTACAAAGAACCATCTTATACGGACGCCCCCATGGATCTCTCTCTACACCCTCGAGGAGTTCGCTCCAGGACCTAGCCTTAGCGTTAGCAATCGCTTGCTGCAGGGCCATTGTAGCATTTCTATAGGCTCGGTAGGCTCCATCTAGCTCTTCGGCAGTAGTTCGCCTTCTTCTCCTGGTTCGTGTGTATTGGCGACGAGAGCGGAGACACTCCTCACGTAACTCCACAATGTTCTCAGACCACCAGTATACGGCCCTTTGCTCGGTAGGCCTACTCCGGGGCATCGACGCATCACATATCGACGTCATGATCCTCCGAAACCAGACAGCCTCTCTCTCAGGATCCGGCAGTATCCCCTCGGCGTGTCTTTCAGGCCAGGATGCAATTATGGCTGACGCTCTGAGTTTATCTCTGTCCAACCGCTTGAGAGACCACCGTCGAAGCGGGCTGTTACTGTAACTTCCATGGCTTGGAGGGCGTAGGGCCACGTCGATAATGATGTGGCGATGGTCCGAAAGTGTCACCAACTCCTCAGCCACTCTCCATCCCGTTACCATGAGTGCGGCGGCGGGCGTCGCCCACGATAGGTCAACAATGGACTCCCCCTGCCATCTCACGCAGGTGCTGACAGCCCCCCGATTCAGAAGACGGAGATCAAGTGTCGCTGCCCATTCTAGCACAGTCTCTCCCCTGGCATCATCCCGGGCGTCCCCCCATTCACGAGAGTGAGCGTTAAAGTCGCCCAGGACAAGCACGGGACGGGGAAGACAACCGCGAATGCAGTTGGCCACCTCGTCCATGTACGCCTCGTAAACAGCAAGTGTACAGTTGGGAGAGACATAGCAGCCCACAACAGCGATTTGACCCCACCGTACGGCGACGAATCCCGGCCCCCTTTGGATAAGAGAGCAAGGAGGGTCACCGCTTCCACCTCCCCAATAGATAGCGACGGAGTCCAAGTCATCACCGAACCAGCGAGGATGGTTTGGGAGAACCTGATAGGGCTCCGCTACTACAGCTACTCCGACTGACCACTGCGCGATGGTTTGCAGGAAAAGGTCCTGCGCACCTCGACAATGGTTGAGGTTGCATTGGAGAGCTTTAACAGTGTGGTCCATTATGAAGCAACCATTACCTCCTCCCTGACCGGACCTACCTCGGGTATCGGTCCTCCAGTCTCTGTTGGTACAGACACCGGCTTTCGGCTCATTTTGGTTTTGCTCTTCGGGGGAGAGCATTTCTTGCTTCCCATTCTGTGGTTAGCAGCTCGGCCTAAGGCTGTACACAACGGACATTTAATCGGGCGATTGCAATTGTTCGCTCGATGATCCAGCTCACCACATGCGTAGCAGCACGAGCTCCGGTCGACAGTATTCGTGCATGTGTAACGCACGTGACCCATTTCGAGACATCGGAAGCACTGCAAAGGCCTTGCCTCCAGCACTTCGACTCTTGCTGAGACCCAGCCGACGAGAATGCGCTTAGCGGCTGCAAGCTTACGAACGGCAGTAAGCGGACACCGTGCCCAAACAGTGCCCATCGCTAAGTCTGAGGCACGGCGAATCTCACCCACTTTAACGTCAGTTGCTGTGCAGCATCCTGTCTCAGCAATAGCAGCCCGCACTTCTTCTGGAGTAGTGGCTTCGTCAAGGTCTAATACTCTTACATCCCCTGTCTTCACTGGACGCGCTATCAGAGCACCCAGATCAGAGAGTGTCTCACGCATGCGAATCGCAAGTGCATCAGCCTTAGAAGCACATTCCGGTCCTGACACCTGCAGAATAAGCCCGCCAGTTATGGCTCTCCTGTTGCGAACTGAGTCTATTCCGCATTCTGACAATTTGATCCGCTGTTTTGCGGCAGCCATCACAGCAGCGTATGTGACCTCCGACCCTTCTGGTATGGTCACAGTAATTGCAGCAGATGATGGGAGCCGCATTGGCTTTTTCTTCCCTGTTTGTCGGGCTGGAGGCCTTGCGTTAGACACCAGAGTTGGTGGTCTAGCTCGTTTCGATTTAGCAGTATTGCGACTAGCAACCGTAGCCCATGAGACAGTCGGTACTTCGTGTGACCGCTCGTCAATAGATCCAGGGTTCACCGGTGGTAGCTCCGGCACGGGAGTAGGCCGGTTTTTCATTGATCTACGCTTACTTCCCGCTGGGACAGCTGGTGGCTGCGCCCCACTTTCTCTCTCCATCTGACTCCCGGAGAGGGTCTGCAGGGGCAAAGCCTTCTTCCTATCTGAAGCTAGAGGCGGACGAAGGCGCTTCTCTGGGAGCAAGCGTTCCTCGAGGGCCTCAAGCCGCGCGCTGATCATTGTACCCACCCGAGCCATGATGTCGCGGGATAGATCCTCAACTACGCCAATTATGCTTCCTTGAACAGGGGCAGGAGCATTGGATTCAATTCGAACGCTATCCCCCTTACGGAGAATTGAAAGTTCTTCCGTAAGCTTTTCCATTTTAATGGCCAATTCCGCCATCTGAGAGCGTAAGTTGGCATTTTCCCGCTCAAGACGCTCAATATTAGCATTAGTAGAGGTGCGCTGGGCCAACTCTGAAGTTGCAGCCTGCACTGTGCGCACTGCCATCCGTAGGCTCTGAACAAAATTGCCTTTCAGATGCTTTGATCGATCTGCAACCCTTTCTACTGCAGTTAGTTGCTCCTTGATGCAGAGACCGAGGTCTGCTGTAGGCTGTGCCTGCATATCCTTGCCGAGGTCGTCAACCGTAGGGAGCTTTTTTTTGGCCCTAGTGTTCGTGACACCTAATCCATCCAAATCCGTTTCGTCACCAGGTTTTGCTTTAAAGAAAGCACTAGCGCGTGTAACACGCTTACATCCTTGTGAAGGCTCTGAACCAAGAGACATAATAGAGCTATCGCTATCTAGATCATCGCTTAGGCCCGAACATATCCCTAAAGATGCCCCCGTTCCTAGCGGCTTAATAAAACATCCAGAGGCATCCCGCTGCGCTCGAGTGGTTATTTGCTTCGCCGCAGGTGGGCGACCACGCCCACGCTTTGTTGCCGCCACTTTTGGAGCTGATAAACCCTCCCCACTAGCTGGGGATCCAGATCCCTTGCTTGTATGGGTACGTTTTCGACTATCCGCTCGAGTGACTCCTATGTCACTATCAATAGCATCCGACTGGGATCGCATCCCCGACTCCTCTTTTTCCTTGTCCGACACATGGGACGTATCAGACGCGTCCTTATTTCTCCCTTTCTTTTCCTTCCTCTTATGTTCTTTTTTAAATTCTAGTTCCATATTTGTTCCCACGAGTAGGGTCGATATAAAAAATCATTACCGGGTTACGCCCATCCACTAGTAATGAGGGACTTACAGATACTATGAGGTTGGCCCAGGTTCCTCAAGGTTTTAACGACTTCACTGTCAGTTATTTAGAGAGGTTGTCGCCTCGTAGGTCGACCAATAAAGGCAAGCCCACCGGTCACTGATTCACACGACGTATCCAGCCTCGCTTTGCTGAAATGGTTGAAGTGCGATTCGGTGATTACGGTATTTTGAGGGTGATAAGCGAAATACACCCTAGAGCACCCCTTTCGGGGCACCTTCCCTATTCAGACGCGCGTCCAAAAACTTCTCTGATAAGCAGAGAGCTTAGAGCGGCCACCATTCCATGTCACATGTGACTGGACCCCCTAGTTTTGTTATGAGTGATTGCTTGTGAATGAGGTATATGCATGACTTTGTGTTCCTGTTGTATGTTGTGTGTGTATGTGTGTAAAGTGTTTGTTGTGTATTCTTGTGTGTATGTAGATTCCCTGTAGAGTGTGCCCCCCCCCTTGGCAGGCTATCCGCCACCGGTCGACAGCACGGCCCCATCAGGGTAGTGCTGTCGGCCGGTGCCCAGAGTACACCACGTGGAGGTTACCTGCCCCCGTACCCCAAGCGTCTCTGATCTGAGCTAACCTGCGGACGAACGGACAGACAGACAGACATAACGAAACTATATGGGATCATAGCTTACTACGGAACCCTAAAAAGCCATTGTTTAGTAATACTCCAACTCTTTTCTATCGCATTTCGTCTAGACGATGCTATAAGTTTTCGACTTTGTTCGCATTATATGAAATATTACCGTTTTTAAAATTTCAAGTCGTTAAATAAATATAAAGAATAGGCGAACGTACGATTTGTACACAAAGTTTAAATAAGGAAGTGCGGACATTTTATTTCCTTTTCCAGTTGAGATGCCAGCTTTAGCAGTGGAGTGGTAAAACTCGTACACATAATGCGAATATTAATATGTACATCTTCACACATTCCCACAAGGGCCCTCAAAGGGGTAGGCAATGGTGTGAATACAGCCTCATTTGGCCGTAGAATTATTTAGGTGATCATCCATTCTTTCCATACTCATCAGTATCTTCATATTATTATATATAAAATTGTATATTATTGAAAGTTATAAAAGATAAATGCTCAAGCCTTGTGTTTTGTATTGGTTTTGTACTAAAATGATAGATGTAAGTTTTGTTGTTAAAAAAATTTTTTTTTCTGTTTTAAAACATATCCTATAATTTCAGACTACAAACCTAAAATCTCTGCTAAATTTCATCTAATTTCGTTCAGCTGTTCAGGCTTCATTGAGTAACAAACATCCACCGATCCTAATTTCACGTTTATATAATTTGTACAATATATCAATTCTACTAATATTTATAATTAATAAGCAAAAGTGTGTGCAAGAAGAGGCAGACGAAGACCACGATCCAACTACCTGGATCAAATCGATCGGACGCTCAACCGACGAGCATGTATGAAGAGACTAATGAATGTGGACGAAGCGAAAGAGGTATGTAAGTCTAGAGAGAACTGGCGCTCTATACTCTCTGCCCACCCCATTAGGGACTCTGCGTGATGATATGATGATGATGATACTAATATTTATACTGATATATAACACTTCTGCTTACCTCTAGGAATGCTCTTCTGGGAAAGCATGAAATATGTTCATATTGCTGCCAGACTCATTACGTCTCGAGGTGTAATAATGTGCCCTCAGAGAACTCATGTCACGGCTTTTTTCGCCCAACTTTCAAATCTTAAGTTTTCCCGACGGTTCATTGCGAGTCACGAAAAATATCTACTACGTAGGTAACCTTAGAATAGTTGTAGTTATGCCCCGGTTTCACCTGCCTAAAACTATATTCTATAGTATTATTTTCTGGGTTATTTTTAGAAAATAAAACATAATATATCCAGTTAATAATCTATCCCTCTGCCAAAATTCATCCATGTTTCTTCAGGAGCTTTTGCGTTTAAGAGGGGCAAACATCCTCACAAACTTTTACATTTTTAATATAAGAATAGATAGATTCACAATAAAAGTAGTAATATTAGATTTCCATTTCTTTGTACCAATTCAATGAATTGTTCCTTTTATTATGAGTATAAGTGCTTTTAATCTTACTAATATTATAAATGTGAGTTTGTAAGTTTGGATGTTTGCGGTTCCTTCACGGTTAAACGGCTGAACCGATCTGGCAGAAAGTTGAAATCGTGATGGCTTATACCTAGGAATAGGACATAGGCTACTTTTTTTTTTAATCCCGAAAATTCAACTTTCTTATATTATAAAGTATGATGCACTTTCACGGCATACCGGCTCAACCGATTCTATCAGGAAAATACACAAGCTAGTATAATATATTAATAAAAATATCCTAATAATATAAGGGGGGACCCTTGTAGGAAGGATGTGGGAGGATATTTTGAAGGGGTAGGCAGAGGTTTATAGGTAGTACCCACTCACCCATTTTCCGCCTGAGATATATTTTAGGAAATGCTTTTAATATGATGTACACCATCGTACATAAAACATATTTATGCAGCAAGCAGGGGTATGTATAGAGGCGGCAATGTGACGACGAGTCCATCGATGTTACCCAGGCATGGCTAATAGGCACGTCTTTGAATTTCTTCCCCAACGTATGAAGACTCCTCATGATGTCTCCGTTAACTAAAAGCTTATATAAATCACTGTTCTTTATTTCAGGACAAACTTATTGATACAGGCTGGGATTCATACCTGTAATCTTGTTTTTGTAGATGTCTACTTAACTCACTCTACCACCACGACTCAGCTCTCAATAAGGATAATTTGTTTATGTAACAAATCTGTTGGCCCGTAAATTGGTATTTCTTAAGTTCTTAGTAGTAATTGAATATTCGAAACTAATTGGCTTATTCATTATATTCCACATAATACGAGTGGTCTTAACTTAAGTATCTGGAGATTGCTTTCATAGATACATCTCTTTGAATTTCTATAATATTTTACTGAATAAAGCTAGATATTAAGTGATATTAAATGTGTTATATTTAATAATTAATTTGCGATAGTGGAATGGGAGGACGGAGGTCATTGCCCAGTTGTATGGCAAAGAAGGCTAACGATCATAATACTCACGCCTTCCTACAAGGGTCCCCGAAGGGATAGGCAGAGGTGTGTAGGTAGTACCCCAACACCCACTTTCCTCCAGAGATATATTTTAGCTGCCAACGTGACAGATGACGAGCTTTGCTTGCTTTTCAGACGTTGCAGGTTTCCTCTCGATGTTTTCCTTCACCGTTAAGCACGTGGTGTGACTAATCATAACTACTCGAACCACTCGGCCACCACGGCTTGAAAATATAATAATAATATTCAATCACCATTTTAAGCCTTTCCATCTAAGGAAAATGCTTAAATATCAACAAGTTTGTTTGATAATGAATAGGAAAGTATATTACGAGTCCGAAATGAACGAACCATTCATCTTCCGTTCAATTATCCTCAAAATAAACCTTGGAGCCTTCGAATAAACTGTCAAAGGAAAAATGGAATGTGAACTCGTTTCGAAATCACGCTAATCTTCGTTCATTTGTATGCAAGGACGACTTTAGAATAGTCGCCTAATTAAAAAGAGTAGTCTTTGTCATGCAGATGGGTTGGAACGCGCAATCAAAGCTACCCATTTCACCAAAACCCTTCAAATAAATATCTGATCCCCTGAGCCCATCAAGGGCCTCGCAGTTTCTTTTTGCTTAGCTGTCACGTTAATTAACGAGCGCTCCTCCGCCACAAAATGAAGACTTATAAAACAATGAAGTTCTTGTGACATTTGACGAGAAATATATTCGAAATTAATCGATAGAATTTAATTCCTCCGTTGAAGACTAACAAGTCATTTTTATAAACGTTGAATAGGATCACGAGAAAGATTGCTTTCTCCCAGTAATTTATCTCTTATATCTTGGCCAGTGTCACAAGGACTGCCTTGAATGACGATAGAATTTATTATGATGACAATTTCACGAACCAGTGAGTGTATAAATAAGCAATTATGGTCTTATCCTATGGTTTATTACTACGAAGCGATAATCTTCAACCTCTTTGTCGTTTTTCTATTACGAACATTCCCCCCTCGGCTTATCTATCAGCCAATTATATTACACACTTCCATATGAATGCTGGTCCAAGCAACGGCTTTGTACGCTTATTACATTTTCTATACGGTGATTTTATCCAGTAAAAATCGAGAACCTGGTCATCAGCCTGAAAATCGTGAAGCTGGTCATCAGCCTGAAAATCATAAGAAGATCTTATCTATATTCCAATAAAATTTATTGGCACTCATACTTCAGATTTGATTACTGTAATAGTTTCGAAAAGTAGCACTTACGTTTACCAAGTTAGATGACTTGGTAAACTTAAATACAACACCCATTAAAATTAACATAATTGTATACACCTAAGATGTCCGTGAAGTTGAGTTTAAAACGTTGTGTAAGGTAGATGCAAAAATTTCGCAAACTGGCAACTCGGCGAGCGGAGTAACTTGATCGCAGTTTCATGAGATACTGGGAGCCGGGTGCAGCACAACACCGACATGTACTGTACTCGCCCCAAACTTGTGCGTTGTTGTATAGAACAAATTAATATAATTTTATCGTCTGTTTGTAATCTTGTGCAGGAAGAGGCAGAGGAAGACCACGTTCTAACTACCTGGATCAAATCGATCGGACGCTCAATGACGGGAACGTCAAGAGTACTCGAAACCGACGAGCATGTATGAAGAGACTGATGAATGTAGACGAAGCGAAAGAGGTATGTAAGTCTAGAGAGAACTGGCGCTCTATACTCTCTACCTACCCCGTTAGGGACTCGGCGTGATATGTATGTATTTTTGTAATCTTGAAATAACTGTTTTTTTTACCAAATGCATACGAAAGTATATATATATATCCTCATGCCTCCCTACAAGGGTCCCCGAAGGGATAGGCAGAGGTGTATAGGTAGTACCCACACACTCACTTTTAAGAGAGGTAGGGCATAACGGGTTTCCCGCTCGAATTCGGAGCTGCCCGACTGGGGCAGGACCTCCACCTTATAGAAGTCCGTAGCCAAATAACACAATTTTTTGTGTTGTGTTCCTACGCGGTGAATAAGGTTTCCAGTAATGAGCTCCTTGGGGAGGGGGGAGGATAGTTACATTGTGTTGGAAGCAGAGGGATTAAACCCATTATGACGCCAACACACTATAACTCTCCGAACACAGAGTGGCAACACGCAAGTGATACTTCAGTATCGTGAGCGTAAATAGGCTGCGGTAGCCGTTTCCCATCAGATGGGCCGTATGCTTGTTTGCCACTCTTGTTGTATAAAAAAAAAACTTTCCGCCAGAGATATATTGTGCCCACGTGAAAGATTACTCAAACACGACTATACATACACGCCTTTGAATTCTTTCTCAAACGTATACAGGTTTCCTCTCAAAGTTTCCCTTCACCGTAAAGCTCGTGGTGTATCTAATCTAACTAATCACATACGAAAGTATATATACAAAATAATAAATTATAAACACTAGTAGTCTATCGGTCTGCTGTTCCAGTATATTAGGAATAACTTGAACTTAAACTATTTGCTTCCTACGCAAAATAACAATATATATACAAAATAAGCCGTGGTACAAAAAAGGCCTGGTGGCCGAGTGGTTCGAGCAGTTGCCTACGACGCAAAGGTCGCAAGTTCGAATCTCGCCTGTACCAATGAGTTTTTCTGAACTTAAGTACAGTGATTAGTCACACCACGAGCTTTACGGTGAAGGAAAACATCGAGAGGAAACCTGCATACGTCTGAGAAGAAATTCAAAGGCGTATGTATGGTCGTGCTCGAGTAACGGCGATGGACTCGCCATCTGTCACGTTGGCACCTAATATACCTCTGGCGGAAAGTGGGTGTGTGGGTATTACCTATACACCTCTGCCTACCCCTTCGGGGACCCTTGTGGGAAGGCGTGAGGATATATTATATATATACAAAGTAATAAATTGAGTCTACGCGGATGAAAGCGTGAGCGCTAGTATATTTTGCAAGTAA
Source organism: Drepana arcuata (assembly GCA_016069955.1). NCBI lineage: Eukaryota > Metazoa > Arthropoda > Insecta > Lepidoptera > Drepanidae > Drepana > Drepana arcuata. The sequence continues at coordinate 12,266 of JACCPG010004425.1, read as the reverse complement.
TATAAGAGACCTGGAACGATATCTTGATATCAAGAGACGAGGGCGCCATCTATCGCGTTGGCACTTAAATGTCCCTTTTATGAAAATCGGCTATACGTCTTTGTCTAAGATGGCGTGAAAATACCGAATATAATATTTTATCTGTGACTGAATAAATATAATAAATTGATTCAAAGACTTCACAGATCGTGTTATGAGGCATTTCAATTGACTGCAGCGAAAACTCATTACTTCATTGATAAGGTTGTATAAACATTTAACACCGTGTGATTTCCCAAAGTGGCCCATCCCGGCGCGGTGGGTGGCCGGCGCGGCGGGACCGCCTCTACGGGCTAATGAATAACATGCAAATGCCGCTTCTAATGAAAACCAACGAGACTGGTTTAAAACTTTTATCTCTAAGCTAACTAAGCGAATAAAAACTTTATATATACATATATATTTATATATAGAGAGTTTTTTATTCGTTTATATATCTTCACGCCCTCTAATTTATTTACACGTCTTTGAATTTATTTGCAGCTATCTCCCGCAGTTTTCCTTCAATAAACTGAATCACTTTTCTTAGAGGCCTGATACTCTTAGTTATTATTTATGAATTAGAGATCCTTACTATAGTGGTAAGCCATAAAAGAATTAGAAATTCTTTTCGCGCTTAAAAGATTCAAACATTTCCGTATTTACCATAAGCGCACGTGCCAGGGACCCGTACATCAGGTAGAGTCCAAAATAACGACAAATTCGTTGGAGAAAAAGGGTAAGCTCCAAATTCTACAAAAGACTTCGAGGAAGGCCTTGAACATAAGGATAATTAATGTTATTGAACAAAACAGACTTAAAGCTTTATCAAATATTGATCGCGATTGCGAGATACCTTTATATCATCTCATCGCGTCCCACTTGGGGCTACAGGCCGCTTTTGCTTCTTCCACATTCATGATCCCTTCATATATTATTACCTACCGGTTTCGAGTATTTAAGTTCCTATATCCATAAGTCTTTACTTTGAGAGATCCTTAATCCAAATCCAGAACAGACCTAGAGTCAGATCAATGTTCTGTTACGGTGTTAGGAGGATTCAAATCAATCTCTGTTGTCTCTTGTTATGGCTATAGAAGATGAGCTTTGTCAACAACGTGACACCGAGCAAGTGGGTTTACGTGTAATCGGCTCGGAACACACAGCATTTGCATAGCTATCGGTGATATGTAGGCGTCCGAAGGCGAAACAGTTCCCGGTCAGTAAGATGGAATATTCATTATTGGTACACGCAGACGCGCTGACGGCTGCTACTGCCTCCTAGCGGATATTAAACTACTGAAGAATAGTCGCCTCTCTGTTACAGTTTAATATAACCTCTTCTTAGTATATTAACAGTCGTGGTGGTCGTGAGGTTTAAGTAGTCAACTGCAACCCAAAGATTGTCGGTTCCAATGAGTTTTTCTGAACCTAAGTGCAGTGACTGATCACATCCCTGACTTGACGGTGATGGAAAACATCAAGAGCATACATTTGAGAATTAATGTCACAAATGGCAATTAAACATATCTTCGAAGAATAAATGTGTTATACCTCTGACTCGGGAACGTTTGAAAAAAGTTCCGGAACCATTGTCGAAAGACATGAAGATATTTGTGTATACGTACATGTAAATTATTATCGGGCGGAAAATGGTTGTGTGGATATCCAGTCTGAATCCCGTCTGTACCAATGTATTTTTCTGAACTTAAGCAGACAGCAAACAGTGATTAGTCACACCACGAGCTTTACGGTGAAGGAAAACATTGAGAGAAAACCTGCATACGTCTGACCCGCAAGAAATTCAAAGGCTTGTATGTATGTATAATCGTGCTTGTATGTATGTATAGGCAAAGTATGTATGAGTGAGTGAGTTCATCGCCGTTAGTCAAGCAGTCGTGCTTGACTAACGGCGATGAATCTGTCACGTTGGCACCTAAATATATCTCTGGCGGAATGTGGGTGTGTGGGTACTACCTATACACCACTCTGCCTACCCCTTCGGGGACCCTTGTGAGTGGCGTGATAGTTATACAAAAGTGCTTATATATATAAATAAAAAAGTGCTTGATGCTGTACATAAAGTCGCATCTATTGGATTGAAGACGAATGGGTCGCCCCGATTCAATTGTTGTTGAGAACTTCACTCTATGGGAAATTGACAATATGCTCTCTTTTGCGAACTTATTGCGAAATCCGCTCACATCAAACGTTTCAAGTAGCGTGCCGCTTACGTCTATATATATAAAGTAAAGACTATATATATATAAAGTAAAGAAATAGGGAATAGTGGAAAATTGAAAAGATACTATACATAAGTAAAAAAAAAAAGGTTATGGATACAGTCCGAAGTTGAACTTGCGTCTTCTTCGCGCTCCAGGCGACTACTTGCATTAAATGAAAAGCAAATATGTCCCGTGTTCAGAGAGACTAGACGGCACATTAGTTGCGGGTCTGTTTTCCAACTCTATTTTTATACCACTGAGGTGGCATGGTACGGTCGAAGACAAGTACGCGGTCCACATGATGCAAGCGAAGCAAGCTTTTTAAATTATATAATCCCCAATTGAAACAGTACGTCGTTAGAATAAAGCGATATCCAGTAATTTATAGGTATATGTATTTAAGCGGGTAAAGCCGCGAGGCACATCTTGTACTCTAATAAATGGAGATTCAGTCCTGTCTGAGCTAAAAGTATGTGCATATTTGAATTTAGTTTATGCTCGTTTGATTCACAATATACGTATATGGCGAGGTCTTTAGTTACACGGTAATTGATGGTAATAAGCTTAAAGTTCACAGGTTCAGTCAAGGTCTCCTTGAATGTATCCCGTGTGATAATTAACTTCACCAAGCAATTTACAGTTTCAATTACTTCACCGATGTTCCTTTTCAGCTACTTAACCAGGTTTTAAGGTACACATAATAACGACTGACGGCCTGAAACTGATACATATCTGAATGGTCTTTGTCTAATTAGGAGGGAAGAATGGATATGAAACCTATACAGGGTGTTTTAGGACTTAAATTTACTTAAATAATGTTGGGATATATAATAATAATCCACGATAATCCACGAGGGTGATGTTGGAGGAAACTATTCAAAACTAAACCTTGTCGCTGTAGATCGGAAATGCCTTATCAGTACAGACTCGTTGTGTATGTAAAATAAAAAAAGATATAAATGTTTTATAAACAATATATTAGAGCCAATTTATTAATGATGATATTGGACCTTATTTAAAAAGAGATTAAGATATCTTTTGCACAAATAGTGGGAGCAAGGGTGACACCATCGCGTATGGTAATAGAGGGTTGTGTGATTTGCGCTCACGAGATTCAATTTCACGCACCTGTATGATTGACGGAGACATTATGCAGGTGCTCAGCCTTCCACATAATTTACTATTTTATCATTTCACTGGTAAGGGGGTGACGTTTGTATTTCAAGTTTCAATGAGGATTTACACATCCCCAGTGTCAATATACCTATATAACTTTGCGTCGTGAATCAAATGAGCAAATAGTCAATTCAAATATGCACATATTTTATCCTCAATGTTTTTGTTATGTTGTAAGATTGAATCACCTTTTATTAACGTACTAGATGTGCTTCGCGGTTTTACCCACTTAAATACACAATACATAATTTTTTTTACGATTAATATTTATAAATGTAATCAGTAATAAAAAAGCCTAAGTTACTCGTTATAACATAAATTTATCTGCGAGTGCAAGTCCCGTCAAAATCAGTCGAGCCTTTGGAGATTACCCGGAACAAACAGACATACATACGGATAAATGTGATTTTTATTATCAGTACCGTGTATGCATTTCCATTAAGAAAAAAATTACCCAGTCTCCTGTCTGGCCATTTCTTTAATACATTTTGTTAGTACAGATAATATCGGAGGGAATTATGGGCCACATAAACATCCAAGATACAGGAAAGGATCTGTAACATTTTCATCAGATCGTAAGCATAGCAGATTCATAAGAATGCCCTCCCGCTGTCACGGGGCATATTGAGTTTTCCGACAGAATTATTACGGCCATATCACAATGTCCCCTAAGCCTTGCGGATAAACTCGCGACCATGTTCACTAACGAATCTTGAATAGCGAGCAATTGTTGCCAGAGCATCCCGCTCGCAACAAAGGTGTATGAGAAAATAATGTTTGAATAAAGTGCTATTGTTATGGCTGCTGCTCACAAAGAAAAGTCCCGGCAAAGTGCTCGAAGCGTTTGTTGTAGAACATCTGAAATTATGTTTGTTGGAACCAATGGGGTTCTATCTCTAACATATTTATATACTGCCATGGGTTCGCGAACATAGCTTTTCCATATTTTAATTATGCTATGTATAAGAATAGGTGTCACCAGATAGAGTGAACCCTTAAATTAAAAGTAGCTTATTGCGCCTCCGCGGTTTCTCTTTTTTTTTTTTTTTATACATCCAAAGTAGCAAACAAGCATACGGCCCACCTGATGGGAAACGGTTACCGTAGCCTATTTACGCTCACGATACCGAACTATCACTTGCGCGTTGCCACTCTGTGTTCGGAGAGTTATAGTGTGTTGGCAGCATAATGGGTTTAATCCCTCTGCTTCCAACACAATGTAACAATCCTCCCCCTCCCCAAGGAGCTCATTATTGGAAACCTTATTCACCGCGTAGGAACACAACACAAAAAATGTGTTATTTGGCTACGGACTTTTTTAAGGTGGAGGTCCTGCCCCAGTCGGGCAGCTCCAAATTCGAACGGGAAACCCGTTATGCCCTACCTCTCTTAAAATAATAATTATTATTATTATAATAAACTATGTCTGTGCAAATTTCACCCAATTCCGTTCGGCAATTTTTACGTCGAAGAGGATCAAACATCCGCACAAACTTTCGCACTTAGTAGGATTATATTATTTTAACAAAGAAATGTAACATCTTAGTACTTGAACCCTACCTGAAAGAAATACTCTTTCCCTATCACTTCCATTTAAATAATTATATCTTCACGCCTTCCTACAAGGGTAGTTTGACGCTGTTTCTAGTATGAATACTTACACTTAACACATGCAGTTTTATTTCAGCATCTTTCTATCTTCTATTAAATCTCGTAGTATAATTAATAAGTCTTTATGAAAACTTACCTTATCTAAATTAGGAAAATTATATGTATAGAAAAATATACAAATTACGATAAAGATGTCTTAAACATGATTATTTGTACAAATGTGTAAAGACACAGGACAAAAGCTCAGTAATTATTATAATCGTGCGTCGTATATATGAAGCTAACCCGCGTGACTTATTTCTCCCGCGTTCCGGGCATTGGTATAATTGTGGGCGACATTTGTAGACTTAATGCGCATTAATACGAGTGGGAAAGTTCTCTTAATTAAACAAAGCTGGCTGGGACGCGTTTGTTGGAGGTACTTGTAAACAGTCAGACACTTGGCGGGGACATTACCTCGGTGCTCTGACGGCAGGTGACTGGGTCACGTGGGTGGCTACGTTGTCGGTTACAATGTGCGAACTAAGCTTATGCTTGTACAGTATTCAGCGAGATCTGAAAATGTATTTGGGATTTTTTAATCGTCTGTTATTGCTGCTGGGCCGAATTACTTTGCTGTTTTGGCGCGAAACAAACACACACGCACAGACATAAAATCTTTAGAATATAGGTAGTATATTGTATATCTATAGTTAGAATTAGGTATAAATTGTATTTAATTTAAAATGCTTAGTATGTAAGTGCTTTGGTTTACAATGCTGTTAACTTACATGTTTTGATTAATAAATAAATAAATAATAAATAAATAATAAATAAACAATAAATAAATAATAAATAAATAAATAAAAAATAAATAAATAATAAATAAATAAATAATGAATAAATAAAAAATAAATAAATAATAAATAAATAAATAATGAATAAATAAAAAATAAATAAATAATAAATAAATACATATCTTCACGATTTCCCACAAGGATCCTCAATGGGGTAGACAAAGGTGAAATAACAGTAGTGTTATTCACATCAACACGTCGAGTACCTCGCTGGATAGGGACAGTGAGATTAGAGCGCTAATCCATATAACTCTTAAGATTCATTGTGAAGAAGAAGGAGAATTAAATTTACCACACACGTATCATAGCATCGTTGAGCGCGTCTGGTTCCAGTAGAATGTACCAAGGGTCCTATTGGAATTCGCATTTTTTCTAAACAATGGGTGTCCTCCACGAGTAGCGTAGAATTATGTGAAAATTTCACGAGGAATTTCCGAGAGCTACCTACCCTTCAATCGTTCAATGTGAGTGAAATTCTCCATTTCAATACATTCGAATATCCTTTTGAGATTGGAGTGGCACAAAGCGTATTGTTACATGGCTTGGCTTCTGTGACGTGCTGGTTTATCATGCGGACGTCATTCATGGAAATCTAATGATGAACTATTACATAGTTCTTAAATAAATGCCTCGGGGCAATTCCACACGAATTTACCTAGTCCCAAATTAAGCAAAGCTTGAATGCCCTTTGAATTTCTTCCCAGACGTATGCAGGTTTCCTCTCAATGTTTTCCTTCACCGTAAAGCTCGTGGTATGACTAATCACTGTACTTAAGTTCAGAAAACTCATTGGTACAGTCGGAATTCAAACTTGCGATGTTTGTTTCACACGCAACTCCTCGAACCACTCGGCGACCACGTCTCTTAACATGAAAATGTTCGAGGCAAAATGGTTTTATGTAGTGACTATATAATATTTGTACCTATGCTTGTACCAAGGTCACATGGAGGTCAGCTGTAAAATGTATTTCATCGAAAATGGCTATCGTAAACATTGTAACTTGGCACCGATGAAAATTGTTTAATAGCCTACTAGCGATTGTCGTAAAACTATAGATTGTGTCGAAGGGAGCAGCGGGGACACCGGGCCTCGTTAAAACTCGGACCATTCACTAAATCTTACAGGTTTACGATTCAACAAAAATTGGAACTACTCCCTCTGACCCGACGCCATTGCTCCTTCGCTGCATCCATTGCGGGGTAAACTCACGCCCGGATAATTAAAGTTCTTGTAACTATGTACATATGTCGCAGTCATGTATATAGTCGCGTTTGGAGTTACATTACCATAAACACTTTCGGAGGATTAATTGCTCGCCTTGGGAGGATCTTATTATTTCTATGGAAATACGCAATGAAATAATTTTACCGTGGATGTGTGTTTCTCTTTCACGTTAAAATTACTTAGTGGAATTGTAATATATTTGGCTCAGAGAAAGATTTTCAGGTCAATTAACACGTAGAATTAGCATCTAAAAAGAAAACCACCAATAAAATCAAATTTTACTAGGTTATTGCAAAATTATGGTTATAGAGCTTTCTTCACGCCCTTCCACAAAGTTCCCCGAAGTTGCAGGCAGAGTTAAAATTGCAACTTAACTTAATTAAGTTGCAATTAATTTACACACACCTCTGCCTACCCCTTCGAGGGCCCTTAAGGGATGGCGTGAAGGAGTTGCATTGCGAAAGTGACAGATCGAAAGCACGCTTACGTCTTTAAATTCGTGGTGTGATTAATCACTGCAGGTACATAAGTTCAGAAGAATCTCATTGCTCACTACAGCTCTATTAGCCCCTTTATTGTGGAAGGTAGGTAGGAGGAAGGTCTACATAATATTATGCTGGTATCCAAGGGAATGGAACAGATATTATAAATTTGAAATAATTCGAGTAAAGTCACAGGGCACAGCTGGTGACAGATATATCTAATGCAAGGCACAGCAGGTCGGGCTGCTTCAAATGAAATACCGACTAATGAGTCTTTAATTGAATGCCGTTTATATTAATACAAGGATTATTTAGTATTCAGACGACGCGGGCACCTGTCGCCTGGCAATCAGCCGACACTAACATTATTTCGTCATTACCTTAATATTGCGTGATAGGTTACATCGCGGGCCAAGGTTTTATTGGCGGCGTAAATTGTATTGAAGGCCGACAAAGCTGATATACAACGCGAATGTGTCTAGAAGAAAAAGCAGAGGAAGGAGGAGGAAGAGGAGTCCAAGCTATCTATATTAAATTCCTTAAAAATCAATGATGTTAACACTCAAAGGTACCCGAAAGTTGCAACATGAAAAGGTTGATGAATATGGATCAAGCGTAGTGTAAGTATAGATGGGAATGGAAATGTATGTATGTTTGTAAATTGTATCCATAGACACTGGATTTCACTTTATGAGCATCAGCAATGAAATATATCATCGGTGACACGCATTTTTGAACACTTTTGGGAAGGGCTATAGCTAAAATGATTGGTATAACAAAACCAAGTAACCTATCGCCTACCTACCTACCTACCGCTATCGAAAACGTAATTTATTTTTATACTAAATTGTAGGCTGATCTTCATTCCAACTATTGATTTGGGTCTATAGGCAACATAGTCTGTATGTATAACGACAGTATATAGCCAGCACTAATAAAATATACTCACTAATAATAAAAATATTGTATTTTACGAGCTAACCGCACAATTTCTTACATTGTAGTAATTGTGTTCAGTGTCAGCGAAATTGAATTAAAAAGAGTTCTCTTTTTACTGTTACGGTCGTTAGTCGGCGCTCGAGTTCTGAAGTTTTTCGCTAACTCGTGAATTCAGACTTCTCGGGTTAGACATTGACTTCACCATAATTCAGGGCATATTTATTTTACAACTTTTAGTTTTGTACTCGCGGAGTAATTTTGTGAAAATTCTGTAAGTCCCCAGGGCGTTGTTAGGGATGTTTTCTTATTGATTGAACAAGACGTCGCGTTCGAGTACTCTATTCTGTTTACTGAGCGAGCTTCCACGGGTACATATTTCACCGTCTATCTCCATGTCTACGTTGTAGACCTGAATGAGTCAGCGTGAATGTTAATGCATTTCGGTTTGTGTATCGCGTTTCGTAGAAAGTAATCGATGCGATGACGGGCCCATCCATCACGCGGATGCTTTCCTATCGTTTCTTTTAAATGGAACATCTATCAATGCAAATTTATGAATATTTGTTCATGTTCGGTGCAAACAACATTATCTAGGAATCGTATTACTTCTAACTGCTTTGTGGAAAAGCTTGGTGAGATATGTGTTTTAAATACCTATATATCGAATGAGTTGTATTGCAAATAGATACGTATTTTAAGCCTCGACTGTCTATTCTGTTATCTTTACTAAATTTTAATATTTTAATAAGTGTGAAAGGAATAAAAGAAATAATTGTGGCATGGAAAAACTATCAAAGTCCTATGTCAGAGCTATTGACGGATTGTTCCTTTGACTGGTGGATTAAAATCGCAAATGGCACTTTTTGCAAACAATGATGTAACTTTACCTATTCAAAACTATTTTTTAGGGAATAGTTGGAGCACAGTATAAATGTAGACTATACACACTGTGACAGTTAGGCAGTTGGTGGTTAATTTATTTTAATACTATCTTTCACTAACGTTCAATAAGTGTTCTAAATGTAAATTATGTCGAAGAGAGGATTTTTAAATTTGAATTTGGATTTGAGTAGCGTTTGGTAAATGGGCGTCTTCCAATCCAGTGATATAAAATAAAGTTGTGTTTATATCATCGTGCATGTCGGCAATAATCCGCCCCAGTTTGATGAGCCCTGTTTACGACTTACGAGAGCGTATCGCTTAAGCGCAAAATAAATCGCTGACGATGGCAAATTTATTAGAGTTAATATATTTTTATGGCTAGGAGAATGGTGACGTTCCATAAAATGTTTGAATTTTGATTATGTACCGATGTTCAGTTATTCCCATTCGCTATAGCATGAGATATATTTCTTTCAGTGTCAAATGAATGTGATATTGTAAAATAATTAACAAATTGCCTTCAGACAGAGATTTTAATCAAACCTGTTAGGTCATGATTACAGACTCAAACCCTAGTGGCTTATAACTATGAACTTTTATGAATTTACAGCGTCCGGTTCCACGAGGTTTACGTCTAAGAAAAGTATCTTGTGGAACCTCCATACGTTTGTGAAGAAATACATTTTCGTGTACAAGACCATTGTCGTGTTAAAATTGCGCACTGGTTGGCCCAAAACCAACTAAAGATCTCCAGAGAAAGGAGGATGCTTTTTAAAAGCAGTTTTAAATAGTCGTAATACTTCCATTTAACTAGCTCGTGAGCACCTAAATGCGACTGAAGTGAAATGACAAGTAAATAACATCTATAAAGAACTAAGCAACGTACGTAAAACGCATAAATAAAAATGATTTTTAGAATTACGCGATTGTATATTGCAGTATTTATTACATCATCTTTCTAACTAATATTATAAATGTGGAAGTTGTGCGGTTCTTTCAGGGCCAAACGGTAGAACCGATTTGGCTGAAAGTTGAAATGATGATAGCTTATACCTAGAAATAGGACATAGGCTACTTTTTTTTATTAAAGTTCTTATATTATAATGTATGATACTTGTTCAGTTGTTAACTAAGAAACATTAGTTGAAATAATGTATAGTTCATTTAGTCAACAACAGATGACGCTAATAGTATCAATTTATGATATTTAAATTTAATTATACAGTTTTACGAATGCGTCGCTAGATGTCACTGTACCGAGTGTTGCAAAAGCTGCATCACGCTAAAGATGTGTCTACTTGATTTGGCTTAAGGTTTGAAAATATATTTGTTATTTGTCTCTACCAGCAGTGGTATATTAGTCGAATACAGTTGTAGACGTATATCATTTGCGTTTGATTTAGGGACCCTATTGTACATGGTCCTTCGAGCCGGATTTGAACATTTTGATTGAACCAGCGACCTTTCACGGCATAGCGGCAGAACCGTTTCTAGCAGGAAAATATCCAAAGCTACTTTCGAACTCCACGCGGGCGAACCTGCGGGCATAAGATAGTATAATGTAATAAATACTGCAATATGTATTAATTTTTATATAGAAGTGATAATTGTAATTCATAGAGATATTAAATATGAATAAAATTTGCTTCCACAGGATGAAAGCGTTCTGAATATAAAGTGAACATGAAGAAGTCACAAGTCCGACGGCCGGAAGAGACATGTGACAACAATGGGGCTCCATGCCTTCAGGCACCCTTTAAAAGAGCAACTGAGTAAATACGTTATATGTACTTACTGGCAGTACAAAGGGTAAATAAGAAGGGAAACACAAAAACGAGTTATCAAATATGGGTCACGGCGCAAATATTTTACCGTTGTTGGTATATTATGATTCGCGGAATAGTATGGCACTGTACTACGAAAATGGCTTTGTTGTTATATACCCAAGGCGTGTTCGCTGAGTGGTTCGTGTAAGTCGCCTGCAACTCAAAGAGTGCTAGCTCGAATCCGAACTATACCAATGAGTTTTGTTAAAATTTGGCACAGCGATTAGTCACACTACGAGTTTTACAATGAAGGAAAATACCGAGAGTAAAATTTGTATTTCTTTGATTAGCCTGTATGTATAGTCGTGCTTGAGAAATGGCCATGGACTCACCATCTGCCACGTTGGCATTTAAAATATATCTCTGGCGAAAAGTGGGTGAGTGGGTACTACCTATATACCTCTGTTTATCCCTTACCTTTAGGGAAGGCGTGAGGATATAATAATACGAAATACTGATACTAATAATTATAAGTAAATACTATGGAACAATTCCACACAAATTGAATAATAATAATATATATAAATAATTGTCCAAATTAAGCAAAGCTTGTACTATGAGACCTAGACAACTGGACAAATAATGTAGTAAGTAACCCCTTGGAGACTCTTGTGGGAAGGCAAATGTGAACAAGTCTAGTACTACAAGATTATCTAGCATTATTTCAAAGTCTTCGGTAAATGTTACAAGTATGTAGAATTTATGTTTGTTTAAGACGAGGACACTGGCAAGTAAACCCCCGTCTGGGGAGCTCATTATAAAGCGCTAAGCTGGGATCATGGCGACCGCACACTTAACACAAACGAGCGCAGATTACAACCAAGTGCAGCGTCTTTATTGAGTGTCCCCAGGTGTAAAACATTACCTGACGACACTGAAATATAAACCTTTTGTGTCCGTGTTAGCATTTTCAGACTGTAGGTTAGAATTCTATGCGAACTTGGATGATGAAAAATGCGGATAAATGATTTATGAAACGTGGTATTGTGACGCAAAATCTAATTGAAGATCGATCTCAAAAAAATTTTTTAGAGAAAGTTTGTGAG